>WTSP01017080.1:86937-122409 GCA_025331215.1 Actenoides lindsayi
TCCTTCCTTCCTTCCTTCCTTCCTTCCTTCCTTCCTTCCTTCCTTCCTTCCTTCCTTCCTTCCTCTACACTTCTTGAATTGCTGAATTCTTCCTTCCTTCCTTCCTTCCTTCCTTCCTTCCTTCCTTCCTTCCGTCCTTCCGTCCTTCCGTCCTTCCGTCCTTCCGTCCTTCCGTCCTTCCGTCCTTCCGTCCTTCCCTCTTTCCAGAATTTTGCAGATTATATTGCTGACTTTTTGTTGGCTGTATTCTAGCAATGGGACTGCCAGCTCTGTCATCCCCTGAGATCATCCTATCCCTACCACTTTCAAACAAGATACGCTGTTTACTTTCCAACTGTCTTCTAGTATCTCTTCTATTCTGCACAAGCTCTTAAAGAGTGTTAATGAGTTAACAGTGTTAATTAGGCAGGATTTTAAAGGGCCCAGGATGAAGAACTCTGGAACCCACAGGTGTGGCAGTATCATTCCTCTCACTGTATTGTAACCTAGCCTAGGCAAAACACCTCAGATTTCTGCCTTGTATCACCTTCAGTCTCATTTCAAGCAAACTTGGATTTTCCCTGTCTTCAGCTGAGGTTCATAGAATTAAGGTTCTAATCTAGCCAGAGAAACAAGGATAAAGAAGAGAGACTTCCTGACTTGGAGAATATTTTATATTTTCATCCTTTCACTGAAGCTTTGGAGAAGGGCCTCTGACAAAGAAGACTGCTGGGCCAAGGGCTCTGGTGCTTCCCCAGCCACTCATACCGCCAGAGAGCTGCCAAAGTGCGGGAGCATGATGCTGACCTTATGGCCAGCCTGTCACAGCAATGCACACTTTGCACTCAGGGGTTTTTCTCCATGGACACTGAACACACAGTAAAGTACCCCAAAAAACAAGAACAAAGCAGTAATCTGTGGCAACAAATCTGAATCTCAAAAAAGAGACAGAAAGCCCCTTCCCTTACTGACATCAGATTCATTCTCAGGTAGTTTGTTGAGGTCACTAGCATTGCTCCTGGTATAGCTGCTCCAAGGACAAAGTTCCTGTGAAGACTTTGTTAAAAAGCATTTTAGGAAAGTGGGAAATGTAGGCTAGTGCTTAGGGCAAACAGCTGTCCTTGACTGTATTTCCTTGTCTAAAAGATGTGCCTGAAGTTCATAGCATAGAGAAAATCCAAAACCGAAGAATTTATAAAATAAAGGGTCAGTGGGGTTTCTTGATCTAGAGCTAAGAATAATCAGAGCTGCAGCCAAGCTGCCTAGAGATATGGGTGACAGTAATTAGTTTCATGCTGAGTTTAAAAGATAATGTATTAGATGTAATCATCAACAGCTCATGAGACAGCAGAGGACAGTGTCAAGTAACTGGTACATAGAGGAAGGAGGTATATCAGGTTAGCACTATGTGAAATAATCAGTTTTTCTTTTGCTGGTACTTATTACTGAAATACGCCAAAATCTGATGCAAAATTTGTTTTACCTATTGTGCACAGAACATAAGCTTTTATGGTGGGAGTAGCAAAAAACTGTTAGTGCAGGGTTTATCTTTCAGGCTTGACACTGTTGACTCTCCCTAGCCTTTTAAAAGCTTTGCTTTATAAAGACCCAAGTTGCCCTCTGCTGAGTGAGGGTCTTCAGGCTGGGAGGCGCCCAACTGTTTGTAGGATTGTAGGTATGTGGGTATGAATGGTCTGAACATCCACTTCCGTGCTTCACCCACTCCTCCACTCTACTCCCCAGACAGAGAGGTGCGTGACACAACAGTGCCAGAGCAGTTCACACCAGCTTTGGAATGGTGAAGGACATTGTCAGCCTGGGGGGGACTATAGTAGGAAATAAGAATTTGGAGGAGGAAAAAAATAGCAACACAGAAAGGATGGCAGAGTAGCAGTCCCTGTGTTTCTGAATGACTATGTGGAGAAAAGGAGGAGGCAATCTGAAGCTATTTTTTCTGTGGCACAAGGGACTCCTGTCTTCTAGCCCTGCTCCTTGGAAAGCTCTGTCCAAGGCACAGTAGAGCAAGGAGGAAGGCAGCTCAGTACCAGCCAGGAATTGAAACTACTCTCACAAGGTGTTCAGTAACAAGAAGGTGAAAGCCTGATGAGGCTAGCAAGATGAAGAGGCTAAAGAAGTCAGACAGTGTCAGTTACACAAGCTGGGATCATAAGGCTGCTTCTCTTCTGAGTGAACATCAAGTACCTTGATTGTGGGTTTTGGAGCAGTAAGGCAGTAGTTTATTTCCGTTCGCATTTTTTCTGCTTTTCTCACAGATGACTTTGTAACCTTAATTACTCTGCAGGACAAAAGAGATGCTGAGGCCTGAAGAGATGCTACGTGAACTGTACAAACTTGAGAAGGCTTACCACACATGTGGAATGTGCACAATGTACATGGTTTTTCTTGGTAAATGTAATAAACTATTATGTTTCCAGCAAGAAACCAAATGGAAAGGTTTCCACTTGTGCAGAAAAGGTAATTTCCTTTACTGTATGCAGATGAGAGAGAGTTTCAAAGACGATAGCTACCTGATGTGAAATTAGTAGCAGAGATCTGCTCTGTACCATGTGTGGAGATTGCTTCGAGTCCCAGAAGGGGATGCCCAATAGCTGGTAGGCTGGACAGGGGCTACATTCATGAACAGATTAATTTCTGGTGTCGCTGGCTAACTGCTATGCAGAACTAGTTAGCTGAGATGTCTTTCCTAGAAGTAACCCTACAAGCTTAAAGAAATGCATCTCAGTTAATGGGCAAGTTCCTGGGAACAAGGGAATTATCTTCATATTTCTTTGATGTGCTCATTACCTTATGGATACTGTGCTACAGTAACAAGAAATCTGAAAGTCACTAAAAAGAAAGAAAGATTCAGTCTGAAACAGTTCTTTTTGTCATTCTGAAGTTAAGGCATTTTCTCCTTACATAAAGCTTCTTGGATTTTCAAATCAAAATATCTGTTATATTTCATTGATTCTTAGCTCCTCTATTCATTTACATTCTGCTATTAGCAAGTGTGCTTATTGGGGTATAATTGCATTACAGAATGATAGCAGAATGAAGCTGTTTCCCTGCCCAAGAACTTTGGAAGACTTCCAGCTGCTTTGGGATCGTACAGTAGGGTTGTTAAGTGCACTTTAGTCAGAGGCACACATGAAAAGCCCTGCTATCCATCACAGATTCATTTTTCAAAATTTTTTCTTCAATTGTAAAAATATGGATGCATGCAATTTTATATAATACAAACATATGAATGAATGACATTTTTCTTGTTTCTATAGGCTTTTTGGGGACAACGCTTTCTTTTTTCAGCTAAATGTTCCCAAAATCCCAAAGGGCTTTCTAAATTACCCTTATAGTACTGTTAGCAAAAATATCTCTACAGAAAACAAGACAGAGAACAATATTGAGAAAGAAAATACAAAGCATATGGGAAGAGCAACAAGGAAAATAGTCATGACCTTTTTATTTATACCAGACAAACTTTATGATATATGCTATATATTATATATACTCCATTTTATCAGTGCTTCTGGGACAACTGCCAGTATATTAGCTTAACCAATTAATGGGGAAAGCAAAGACTACTCCTTGAACATTATCATGATAGCAAATTTTCCATTTAGAAGACATACAGAAGATGGGAAATCCCAGACAGTGAGATTTAAACAGAATAACTAGTAAATCAAGGGCTTGATTTATCACTGCATCGCTCTCATTTCACATTGGAATACTTCTGTCAAGCTCAACAGATTTCTACAAACACAAAACTCAGAGAAAGGTGTTGGTGAGTCAAGTGACCGAGACTGATACAATTAATCCTGTTTTTGTTAGTGACTTTTCCTTAGCCCATTTAAATTTTTTCAGATTGTTTTTCTGCCTCAAGGCAAGTCATTTAGGACTTGACCCTTCCCAGAACATGTGGCTTCCACAAGTATATACTATGATAAAAAGAAAACAAGGAGACGTGTATTAAATTCAGCAAACATGTAGTAGATAGACACACAGCAATCAAGTCACCTTGCCTGGTAATTGGCATGAAGACTAAGAAGGAGATTGGGAATTAGTGCCTGACCCAAACTCCACATCAGTGCATCAGGGAGCACAGAGGGACTCGATTCTTCTGTTGAGTTTAGAGGCTGATGCTTCACAAACATCCTGATGGCATTTATGTGTAGGGCCTCAGCTCTGCACCATGTGCTGTACACCACTCAAAGGCTTGGGAGAGAAATCACAGAATCACAGAATGTTAAGGGTTGGAAGGGACCTGGAAAGATCATCTAGTCCAACCCCTTTGCCAGAGCTGGATCACCTAGATCAGGTCACACAGGAATGCATCCAGGTGGGTTTTAAATGTCTTCAGAGAAGAAGACTCCACAAACTCCCTGGGCAGCCTGTTCCAGTGCTCTGTCACTCTCACTATGAAAAAGTTTCTCCTTATGTTTACATAGAGTCTCCTATGTTTCAGTCTGCACCCGTTGCCCTTTGTTCTATCATTGGATGTCATTGAGAAGAGCCTGGCTCCATCCTCCTGACACTCACCCTTTACATATTTATAAACATTAATGAGGTCACTCTGCAGTCTCCTCCAAGTGGAACAGACCCAGCTCCCTCAGCCCTTTCTCATAAGGGAGATGCTCCACTCCCTTAATCATCTTTATGGCTCTGCGCTGGACTCTTTCAAGCAGTTTCCTGTCCTTCTTGAACTGAGAGGCCTAGAAGGTGCCAGGCTATTTAAATCTAAGTTAACAGCCGTTTAAAAATTGTAGCCAGCATGAAAGGAAAGGGACAACCACAGTTTTGGAAAGAGATTAAAGCGACCAACATAGTGTATGGAAAAAGTGATACCATGCAAGACTCACTGCATTTTGCTACTAACAGTAGACCTTGCCTAGTATCTTCTGGCAGTACCGTTGACTGCCTCAGAGAGCACAGTCCAGCTTTCTCCACCATGCTCCAGCAGACCCAAGCCATCCAGGACTAACTGGAGACTCACTTCAACAGGGATTCCAGACTTAGGCATCTAAACACTTAGGGAGTGATTCCAGTGCTGAAACACACATTTCTAGTGCCCTTTGAAATGCCATGGAATACTTGAGACACCCTTCTTGACCAGACAGACATGACTCAGAAGAGACCATGGGAGACCTGCAACCTCTGTGGCACTGCTGGAGGTCTGGCAGGGTGCTTGAGGCATTTCTAATGTCACCAGGTACATGTGTTAGATGGCATCACTGGGGAGCCAGTCCTTCCATATAGTGTGTGGATGACAGTCATCTTGCTGCCTCAGGTTTCAGAAAAGCTAGGTCATTTCAGGAGGTTCCCATCACTTTCAGTTGAGCATGGAATAGTTTAGAGCTATAATGCAGACAACTGGAATATATGAGACACCAATCCTTTGTACTGCGAAGGAGAACCTCACTTGTGAAATAACTGGATCAACTTAAAGGATGATTTTTATGGTGAATAACTAAGGAAAGAGAATCTCAGTAATCTCTGCAGTTTTCCAACTATGAATTAAGCCATTTATTTCAGATGAATTGAAATGGAAAACAGGGGATAGTGTTTATTTTAATTTTATAGCTCTCTGGAGGCAAGTGGTTTAGCCATCATATAAGGTATCACATATACTGCTAACTTAACATTTTAGTGAACTCTGTTGTGGAATTAGAAAATCTCCAAGGAATGGTGTGACAAATGTCATAGGCAAACAGAAACATACTATGAAAAAGAAAGCATCTCTAGAATACTTGACATGGAAGAGGTTTTAAAGAACAGATGAGAGAAACACCTAGCAGAGAGCACAGAGAAATAATTGATCCCACCATGAACTGAAAAGATGGATTCAGTGGCGTCTTACAGACTTTCTGTTACTTGATTAATTCCCATGAAAGCCCTCAATATGACGTGTCATTCTTCATAACGTTATCATTTCTTTGTCCTATGGCTTCTACACACACTATTATGTTAATCTCTCTTTACTCCTTTCAGTGGGTTTCTTCTCTTCTTCAAGTGCCAGGCAGTAATTTCTGTAAATAGCATAAAACCCCACAGTTTAGGTCAAGCTATTAAGTGATTAAACCCCACTTGTTTTTTTCTGATTTTGTGTGTGTGTGTTTTTGTTATGGTTTGTGTGTGTGTGTGTGTTTTGTTGTTGTTGTTTGTTTGTTTTAAGAAGAACAGAGTTGAAAATTAAATAATATGCTCTGGACAGTAACTTTTTTTTTTCAGTTAGGTGAACAAGCACAAAGAAACATACATTCAAAACATAATTTATGTAGGATGAAAATCCACAAAAAAAATCCAAGTTATTTCACTCTACAATGTGCTACAGCATGTTTCAACCCTTGTCTTTCTGCTGTTGAGAACTGTATGGAGTGTGAACTGCCTCTGGATCTGATTCTAATCTCACTTGTGCTAATGTAAATCCAAAATAACTAATCTGAAGTCAGTTTAAAATGCTGTAATTGAGAGCAGGATTAAAGCTTTAAGGTCATTTTTAAAATTAGGGATTTAGGTACCTAGTTTCTTAAATAACAAATCAAATCAGATTGAAAATTGATTCTGAGGAATTTAACCTACTGTCAGTTACTGATACTGGACATGTACTAACACATGAGATCTTTCTATATTTCTTTCATCTTTTTCAAGGAAAACTGCATCTTAAAATTTTTCTTTAGATGATATTTGGATAAACATATGTTTCCCTTGCTCTGACCTTTTGTCTCTCTAAATAAATTTGTTCACCTTGCAGAGGTGTTCAGTTAGAGGCAATGAGATTATTCACTGAAAATGGATTATCAGATAAGGTCAGCTTTCTCTTCATTACAGAAGAATCTTTATTTCCAAATATTCTTGATAGTTTAGATGTGTTTATTTCACTCAGCAGTATTTCTGGAATTAATTCATTAAACCACAAATTACTTACTGTTTTTAGTGCACGGTGGTCACCTAGCACTGTTTCTTCTCCCTAATTAGATTACTATATTTTTTTTGAATCAGGAAATAAAAGAAAGCAGATGGGGATCCATAAAAATTAGCATACATATGTAAAACTTTCTTATTAAATGCAGCTTTGGCACAAAACCATTCTTAATAATAATTTTCATACTAAATCATCATTTCATTTTTGTGCAGAATATTCAAAGCATCTGAAGTTTGAAGCGCTGCTTTGCACACAGAGATGCTGGCATGTGGTTGATCTGCTTTGTGTGGTTTCCCCATTTCTTCACAGCTGATGGCTTCTTCACTGTGGTTGCCAAGAGGCCTGTGGTGACTGACCCATGGAACTGAAGACAAGGTGCATCAGATGCTTCAGCTGACATGGAGGACCATGGGACAGATCCCTCCAGTGAGTGGAGTCACAGTGCTAACCAGAATGATTATGGAGGTGCCAGTCACCCAGCAGCTTCCACCTGGCATCACAAAACCTGCTCTGTTTTCTCCCTGCCTGACAGACATGGAAAGTCATCTGGATGGACGCACCCATTCTTACAATACAGATGGGCTGCATAAAGCTCCTGCTTTCTATGACTGGTTTATTGGTTGCTGACTGGTACCTTGTGTTTGATAAAAGGTAACTATGGGTGTCCTTTAAAAGTGGGATGTTTCCCTTGTGTGAACCCATCTGTGCACATGGTTCCCTTTTGACTCTCCTACAGGTGTCTGCCTTCCTTTAGAAACAGTCATTTTCATGCTGTTGGAATTTTTCCGTATTTTTAATGATGCAAGTTTGGACAAGAGCCTTTTTTATTACTATTTAAAGAACATATCAGAATTGAAAAGAAAGAAGATGATGAAAAGTGAGGCAAAGCTTCTGGGCCATCAAAATTATTTCAGTCTAAAATCTGAACTTTTTGAGTCACCCACTTGCTGTGAGCAAAAAAAAAAATTATTTTGAGTCAGAGAATTTAAATAAATTAATTTATTGCCAATTAACATAAACATCCAATCAATGATTCCAATACTGAGAAAAAAACCCCAACAACAAACCAACCAAATAAATAAATTACTATGGAAAACACCTCAGCTTCCCTCCCACACCTCTTCCCTCCTTGCTTGTCTCAAATCCCCTTGATGCATTTTGCACAGTCCTCTCAGTGAGGTGACAGTGGGGTAGGAGACTAGATTTCCTACCCAACAGCTTATCTCTGGGCAAGACTGAGCTTAGGTTGGAGACATCTACATCTCAGTGTCTACACACCACCAGTTGTCCTAGATCACACCAGAGTCAGAAGATAGCTGTGGCAGACATTCAGGGAGTTGAACATAGTCATCTGAGTAACTGAAGAACATCCAAGACCTGCATGTATGGACATGATCTACAGTCTTCCTTCCAAAGGTGGGTTAAACTGGAGTGTACAAAACATTGCAGGATGCAAAAATGTAGGCAGCTGAGCCCTAGGTCTTACAGATTTGGCACATTCTTACAGTCAGAAAGGAACAGAGATTTCAGTATTATTAGAGAGAAATACTGTCAGATACTTCTGTGGTATAGTGGAGTGTAACAGGATGATCACATTTTTTTCAGTTTGACCTTAGACTGCATGTGACTCATAATCCTGAGTTGTTCCCAGACAATACTTATATTATTGTTACATTAGCCTGTAATGTTGGTCATAATTTGATTATGTTTAATCAGTCTCTGTAAGTGGATAGGTTAAAAAAACCCCTCCAAAGTACCTTTCTAAATACATTACTATTATTATTTTGAAATAATAATAATGGCAAACTTTGATAAATTAAGGGAAGTAAATGGTGAAGTGGATTGGATTTGCATTGGATTTGTAGTGAGCCCAAGGTCTCAAGTGTCA
Organism: Actenoides lindsayi; assembly: GCA_025331215.1. NCBI lineage: Eukaryota > Metazoa > Chordata > Aves > Coraciiformes > Alcedinidae > Actenoides > Actenoides lindsayi. Next base: position 95,724 of record WTSP01017080.1, read on the forward strand.
ATGAAGCATAGAATTTCCTCAATCAACAGAACATAATGTATCTGGGCCTTGAACCTCCAGTGATGGAAAGAAACCTGTATGGAAGGGCTTCTTAAAGATAATTGCAGGGTACAAGGAAAAGAAGAGAGATGACAAAGCAGCCTTCAAAAAAATCAAAACTAAGAAGCATTTTTTAAATGCTTTAACATAATATTTGTCTTATACTACATTCTTCTCAGTTTTTAATTTGTTAGCAGTCTGCAGGGCTTAAATTAATTAAAAAAAAGAAAGAATAGAAGAATGAAGGGAGGCTATTTCTGAGTATTCTTGAGAGAGCTTTTTGGCCATGTTTTCCTTTTGTCACACTGAGTACTGGGAAGTAAATGTGACTAAAATGGCACCAGCAAGCATCTGAGGACCCCTGCAAAGCGGAAATGACATTTTCCCAAGGCATTGCATAGCTGTCAGTATAAGCCTTTTCGTATCTCTGCCTGGACACATTAAGTGGTATGAAATGCTCAAGCAGATGAGGTATGGAAGTGAGGAGTATCTGCAACCTGGAACTCCTTCCCACAGCAGAAGGATGATGAGAGCTGGTGGTGAAAACTCTTTGACTTCACTATGTGTTTTCTCATGGTTCATGGAGATCTTCACAGAAACAGGTTTACAAGGAGAACCCCAGACACATAAGATGAGCCTGGGGTATGCCAAAATGTCCAAGTCCGGTATATATCTGCCCAGGGACCCACTAGCTTGAGGTTGCTGTACTCACCTGTGCCAGGCCAGGCATTATAGACCATGCTGCACAGATCCTCCCAGGTCACCAGCTCTGTATGAATGTTTACCGGGCTTTTTTAATGAAGGAAAGGGAGGAAAGGTAAAACTTTTAGAGGTGGAAGTGGAAAATTCTTATTAACACTTGCAACTTGCTGTGTTTTCACAGATCAGATTGCCTAGGAAGCCTGGAAGGGCAGATGCGCTCTCCTGCCTTGTATTTGTGTAACATTAGCAGTGAGGATGAGCATCTCCTATTTGGTACATTTGTGAATAAGACAATACAAATGATACTATTAACTATTCGGCAGACAAATGCATCATTCCTGGAGTCTGAAGTGTACCTCAAATGGTAAAAAACCAAAACCCATTCCCAAAACGTGTGAAACCGATTTTGCTGTAAGGGTAATTTCCTTTGCCTAAAGGAAATCTCATGGCTATATTGTAATTTTTTATCTTATTATGTGCTTTCCTCATTAATTATTGCAATTCCTTCCCAATTTGGACTTTAATTATAAAATATCAATTACAATTTCTGCATGATTATTGGCTGGAATGGCTGCCTGATCTAACAATTAACTGAAGTATCACACTGAATTCAGGCTTAAAACTATACCTTTTGAAAATGAAAAAATAATATGAAAACCTGCCAATCCCCTTGACTGACCACAGGAGATAATTCCTTCATATCACTTTTGATAATAAACTATGAAAATTCACTTCTAATTACCAATTAAGGTGTTTTTCAAAGCAATTCTGTTTTGATAATTTTTTAATGATCATTTTTACTGAAAGTATGGAGAACTCTTACAAAAACGTAATTGCATAGCATGGGAAAAAGATGAGATGGAACATTTTTATTACAAAGATTTGAATATGTTTGATTCAGCTGTTTCACTGCTTCATCGAATGCAGCTTTCAGGGCCTAGTTACTGCCGCTGGGCTACACTGTCCAGGAAATGTCCAGATTCATATTCTAGGGATGAATGGCTAAAAGAGCTCCAGGGTAAGTTTGTATTTTAAACAGCAGTCTGGCTTCATTATATAAAACCACAGGGGTATAGCACCATTCAATTCAGAGGAGTTTTTACATTTGCATTAGCAAAGAATATCATCCTTGTTGGCCAGATTTTGCAGTGCTTGGGGTAAGTGTAGCACCTTAGGACTTCTGCCTGCAATGGTCTTTCAGTAAAACATGATTCAGCATGAATAAGGGTGGCAGGAAGTAGTCCTAAGCTGAATGGATGGAGGGTTGGAGTCTTCCACACAAACCTCAGAGCACTGCCCCTTCTTGCTGAGTTTGTGTGTTTTCTGCCACAACTCTATTAAGTGTGTTTGACTCTAATTAATTTACCTGTGCTGGTTTTGGTACAGTGTGACTGATACAGTTAGAAATCTGTCCAGAGTAGGAAAAAATATAGGCACTGTCAAATTCATACTGGTTTGTGAATGGGTGGGGATGGGTGGGGAAGTATCCCACCCTTGGTGGATTATGCTGTGTCAATGGCTGGATGTACCTTTCTCTTCCATTTTTGATCTCACATAATACATATTCATATATTCTTTACATCCAGCATTTCTTTTCCCAAGTGTTTGTGCCCTGTGTCTCCAGTGAGAACTTGCCCTCATGTTATTCCTGTAGTTCCTGCCTTCCTACTCTGAAGGGCACCTCCCTGCCCATCCCCTCTTTCTTCTCTTGTTCAGCTTTTGCTGTCTCACCAGTGAAGCTCCAGGTCTACAACCAGTTATGCTGAGGAAAGCTGCGATAAAGCAAGCTAGGCTCTGCAGCCATGACGCTCTAACCCTAATGATGTCTTTGATGTCATGCCATGATACTTTCTGCCCTCGATCTTCCTCTTCCTTCTTCCTCTGCTAAGTACTTACTGTCTCATGACTTCTAACAGATGGCCAGAAGTGCCTTTTCTTAGGCTCCCTGTTCATCCCCGTAAGCAGGAGCACAGCCATGGCTCCTGGCCTCTCCTTTTGAGGCTGGGTCCTCTGACGAGATCTTCAAACATCATCTCTGGCATCCTGCCTTGGGATTTGCCTTTGGCACTTCCTACAGAAGCCCCTAAACTCTGCTGGTCTACAAGGAGGCAGGTGCCAAAGAGAAAAGGGAGGAAAGACGGAACCTTCCTCTAGATGATGAGGAAGAATAAAGAATCAAGTGGAATTTTGGGGAAGGAAATGAGAAGTTGGACTGAGACTTACAAAATGGGCATGTGAGAGGCTTGTAGCATGGACACAGTTTTGACACCATACTGCTCACCTCTTCCAGCACACACTGAGACTTCCACACTTTCTCAGGGGTACTGAATAATATGAGTTTGTTAGTCAGTTTTTAACAGTTGAAAACAGAGAAACCACTTGTAGGGCTTGTTCTGCAAAATATTTGCAGCTGCTGCTTCAGCCAAGTATCAATTTTAATACACTATATCATAGAAAAACATTCACATACAACAAACTTGGTAATCTGAGGTCACACAAGGTTGACAGAGAGCAGTGCTCATATGAGTGAGTTTGGCTGAATATCCTTTTTAACAGTACAAGCACTTGGGCGTTGCAAAGCTGATGGTCATGTTGCCTAGCAGATTGTGGAGATGACAGACGGATTGCTCAGCAAATGGTTATATATGGATGGTGACACTTCACCAAGCAATTAGATGAGAAGTATTTGTGGACAGGAGCCACCTTTTTCACTGTGTTTGTACATCTCCTAGCACAGTGAAATCCTGGGCTTTTGTGTGGGCGGTAAAGTGTTGCTGTGCTACATTTGTTATTTGTTAATAACAAAAAGCACAGCAGGAGCAGCTGATTGTAGGGCTTTCCTATTAACTGTATGAATGCGTATAGATGACAACATACATCATGATAGTATCACAGCTTCTTGGGTGTCTTATCATGGTTGCCAATTAATTCTTTTCAGTGCCTATGCTCATCTTTAGGTGTCATGTTGTGATGCAGGCAGCAAGGCTCAGTTTGCCACCAGTCAGTCTGATGCCACCCCAGTGCAAGCTGTCCCAGGGCTTGGCATGCTGCTATTGTATCAGGCATACGCACAGGAATGGGACCATGACAAATGCCACCATGATGTGAAACTCATAAATACTGCACTATATGTAGCACACAGCTGGAATCTGGTACTGTTATTGCTGTGCCTAGCTCAAGTGACAGACGTGAGAAATCTCTGTGCCTTGGCAAGTAACTGGCATTCTTATGATTGTTTGCAACATGCTGTTGATGATGAATAAATGAGCGCGGGTGCAAACATGCTTCTGAGTTCGTGACTGGACTGCACCCTTTGCAGACATGTTTCTGCCTGAGTTGAGACACAGTAGTGACTGCAGCATTTCCCCGTTGTTCCTGTCTATCACATTCACTGGCTCAGTGTTTATGGGTCATGAGAATAGCCAGATGAGTTACTGTGCTCGCTGGATGCAGAGTGCTCCAATCAGTGTATAGGAGTTTGCCATAACTAGTCATCTCACAGCTTTGTCCACAGTTAACAGTGATTTCTAATAGCTTTCTACCAGCACTTCTACCCTTGACACTATTTTCCTTTCCACTGCTTGTGCTGCTTTTCTTTGTTCCGGTCACCCTGAATTCAATCTGTTTGCCCTCATCTGCACAGACACCTCAGCAGTCACAGACCCCAACATCTGAGTGTGATTGTGCTTTGCCTTCTATTCTTGGGAATAGTATGAATGGTATCTAAATCCTCTGCTCCCCTGCAGTCTGACTTGTCTGACATCAGCTATCCTTTCAAACCACAGTCACAGAAATCACTGAGTCGTAAAAAATAGATCTGGGAGGGCCTCCAGACTTCCCTGAACTATTCCTTGTTCCTTGAATAATCCTTTCAAAAACAAGCTTGCATTTGTTTGCCTGTGCAGGGGCCTCAATAGCCTCAGAATAATCTCTCTTACCTTGCACATAACTGGGTCTATCTGTGATTTAGTTCATATTCCCCTCTATATTCACTGCTTGTTTGCCAGTACATTTTTGGGACTCCTCACCCTCATTCTGATGATGTGTGGCAAGTAGCTTGGAAAAGCTGTAGGGTACAATGCACCTAACCCAAAGAATCTGATGTCAGACTTCCTGATACTGCTTCACAAACATGATTGCAAAATAGCTTTTAAGAATTCATTTTTATCGATGATAAAATTAAAAACATAAAAGAAATTAAGAAATGCTAAGCAACAGTCCCTCTTGCCCAGCATGATGTATATGACAGTAGCAATAGGAGATACTGATCTTGAAGGTGGTAATCTGGAAGATCATGTGAATATGGCCACTTTCTGTGATCCATTCCCCTCATACTCCACCAATATTCAGTCTCTATGATCAGAGTGGAAATTAGTACTGGCTGTGAGGAGATCACTTTCCTCTAGGCAAAACACTGGGATCTGGGATTTATTTACTTTATAGAAGACGAGAAGTGCTTACCCATGACTACTTCCAAATTAAGAATGAGAGTGACTTCCAACTAATCATACATGGGCCACTGGGAATGCAGCATGTGGTAGAGACAGACACATTACAGACTCTCCTTCAGAAATAGATCTAACACTATTTTAAAAGTACTTCATGGGGTTTTTTTTTTTTGTTCCTATAGGGCTGCTGCACTGCTGTAGTTGTCATCAACTTCTCTCTTATTTCCTTCCCAAATTTATAACCAGCAGCAGGTGTTGACCTATTTCTTTTTCATATGGTCTTGCCTTAGTGGTGTTTCCCAGCCCAGCGTAGGAAGCAGTCTTCCTCTTTCAGCTTTCAGTTGACTGGGCTAACCAAGGCAGGCTCTTGAAGTCTGTCTTTTTCTCTGGATAATGTGAATTACCCATCCATGCCCTTTCCACCAGTAAAGAATTATTCCTATCTGGAATGTTTTCCAAATTAGACTGAATTCAGTTATGTCAGAGTTTAGGGCTGTATGAAGATGACAAACTCATTTCACTCAAGCTGTGTCAAAAAAGACTTCAGAGAAATAGGTTTCAGTTACTTGCTTTGGCTAGATTTGAATTATCAGGCTCTTTGTCTGTAGTAAACACCACCAGTCAGGATTTTAGGTCACATTAAAATGGGTGAGTCCGGAATCCATGGTTAAAAAAAAATGCACCCAACAACAGAAAATCCAGACGATCTCTTGAGAATTCCCTCACCTTTGGCAGAAATCTTGTGCAAACCACTGGGGCTTTTCTGATCTGTTTTTCTTAAGCTGCAGCTGCATCTAGCTCTACACAGAAAAACAACATGACCTACTCCCCAAGGCCCATCCTTTTGCATGCCGCACCCTCTCCACCACTTCTGGATCCAATAGAGGACCAAAGCCTTGGGGGCTGGGTTCATCTTTACACAGTCATAACCAAACTATGAAAAAAAAATTTTGAAAAGTTTTCAGTTTCATGGCACATATTTTGGCTAATGTTTACTGTCAGCCTAACAAACTAAACTCACATTTTTGGAGTAAGCATGTTCTTAATGCAAGATCTTGGCTGGAGAGCACAGAAGAGGTAGTGCAGATCTGAAGGACTTTTTGACCATTTTTCTGTGGAACATTTTGGTACTGCAGAGTCTGAAGCTGCATTGTTAGGCACTGTGGGAACCTCACTTCAGCAAGGCCATGAGGGTATGACTATAGAGGGAGTAAAACCAACAAAAACCAAGAGTGGTATTTTCCAAAGCAAAAAATGGACCTCTTCTGAAAAATTTTCTCCACAAAGATCAGGAAGCTCAGGCTTCATAAAATAATGCTCTTTTGTTTCCAATACATAGATGTTTGCAGAAAGGTGCATAGCTATACAAAACCATACCACAGATGGCTTATCAGTGTGTGATAGTACAACAGGAAAGCTAAGAAGAAAAAGCAAATTTTTAAAAACAATGTATCTGCTCCAAGAACACTTTTCTAAACCTCTGTTTCCCAAGGCGCAAGAAAGTTCATTGGTCACAAAAACTTGACACTCACTTCAAAGTCACAGTGTCTGTTTTATTTTATTTTGTATGGAGATGTGAGTATGGTGTGGACAACAAAAGAAAATATTTTTCTCAACATTCAGCATAAAATCTCTCTTTTCTGCATCCATTCTCCACTGTGATACAGCTCACACAACAGAGCTGTGAGTTATTTGACTCTTGTCTTGAACAGCAGTTGCTAGTTCCATTTTATGGAAACTCACTCACCTGAGAGTTTTCCAAGACCAATATAATCAGCCATCTGGGTATAGCATTTCAAACTGAAGGCACACCTGCACTTGCTGATTTCATCTGAAGAAAAGTAACTAGCTACTAACACTCCACCCACCTCCATTTTGAGCATATTTATTCCCATCCTTGTTTTCTTGTGCAGTTTATCCAAGCTTTAGTGTTTTGGGTTGGTTTTTGGTCCTAACATGTAAGAAAAATAGGTCACTTTCCAAGAATTATAACACAATTTTTCAAAAATTACAGGCTCAGACTGTTTAAATGTCTGACCTGAAGGAATTACCAGGGAGGTGGAAGTGTGAACTCTGCAAACCTACCATTTACTGTCCATTACAGGGGAGCAGCTAAGAGTGAGCAGGGAATGCAACACGAAGTTCTCTGCCCATAGGAGTCTAACGGTTTCTTTGAGAGCCCTAGTTACACGTGCACACATGCACATACATATATGTATACATAAGTATGTATGTATATATATGGTGCTCAAGAATATGGTGTAGTAGTGGCCCTGGTGGAGTTAGATAATGGTTGGACTTGATGATCTTAAAGGTCTTTTCCAACCATAGTGATTCTGTGATACGTTAGAGATCTGTTATATATGTTAGAGAGAGGGAGAGAAAGAGATTTTGGTGCAGGGAAGGAAGGGAAACCACCCTTCCAAAAGAGTTGCACCCTTCTAAAGCCCCATTAAAACAGTATCCTGGGGTTTGTAGCCTCACTGCCGGACTCTTCGTGCATTGGGACATAAAAAAACCCCACCCCAAACACACTGATATTTGAGCTGTTAAAGGAGGTAATTATCAGATTAATGTTTACATAAAGTATACGTTATTGCTTCTTAATAGTAATGGTGTGGCAATTCCAATCTTACACCCCTTGCTATTTTTGAACAGAACAATTAGATCAATTACGCGTTGTTTCCAAAGCGACCGAGCGCTCCTCTGGCTCTAAATGCACACAAAGGTTAAAGCGCCTCAGCTGTTCTCTCGGAATGAAAGGGAATGCCATACCCCACGGGGGCCAGTGCAGCCCCAATGAACTCATCAGCTGCTCCACCCAAAACCTGTCTGCAGAGCCTGAAAACAGCTCACCGCTTCCAAGCTCATTGCAGAAAGCACAGCTGGGGAGTGAGGATGAGGGAAAGGAAATGCTGTGTGGGAGCGGATAAGCTCAGTCTGGGCAGTCCCTCTTTCAGTTCTGGTGATGATAGATTTGACTGCTCTTGGAAACGCAGTGGAAAAGCGATGCCTTATAGACATGGCAAAGAAGCTCTTGTGTGCAAGCATAGGGAGAAAAGAATTTAAAATTACTCTGGGTTTTTTTGGGTAACGGATTTGGGAACAGGCAGGGATTTGTTGCACTTTTGTAAAGCAGTGGTAGCCTTACTGAAGCTAAGGACAGGTAAGAGGTAGAGCAAGGACTGATGCCGGTCTGAGGTTTCATTTCCTAAAAGCAGAGATGACCAAAAGGGAGCTATATGAGGGGAAAAGTTAGGCATTTTGGGTTATGCTTGTGCAGCATACATGAAGGATGGAATAAAGGAATGGAATAATTAAGTTCCTCAGAATGACAGTTCCTCATCTGGGACAGTAAAAGATGAAGAGTAAAGATGTCAAGGTCTGAGGGAGTAGAAAGCCCTGGGAGGGAGTTATGGGATGTGTACCTGGATGATGGCTTCAGGAGCGAAGCTGGGCTGCTATTAGAGCACAACACAAGCTTTCCAACAAACTGTTCCACAATCTTCAGAGGTTAACCGAGAAAGAGTATTTCTCACTCATTCTCTGCTTCTCACATTTTACAGTCAGTGTCCATAACTTTGCAGCTTGCAGGACTTAATCAAAGATTTTAATTCCCATCATTCATGGCAGTGAGTAAGGATATGATTTTCTGAGAGCCCATAGTTTCTTTTTCCAGGTCTGTGGCAAACGTTAAACATGTGATGGGGTAATGGAATTGTATAATTATTCCTGAGTACTGAAATCACTTCAGACTCCAGTTTATAAATCTCTTACACCCTATTGCCTTGCGCTGTGAGAGGAATACCTTCTGTGCTGCTTCTGCAGTTGCTCAACCTCAGTGATCTCTCTTGAAGTTGCAAGGGACTTACTGTAAAAATCCGACTACTGTAGACACAGACAAAGGCTAGAAAGCAAGTGTAAAGACCTACACGTCCTGCATTCAGTGTGAATAAACACCATTCATAGAAGCCTGCAGACTTTCCCACAAACCTTCATTAAACTTGCATGAGCGTAATCAGAAGATCTCAGAAAGAAATGGGGTGTGTCTATTCATTCATACCAGTGGCAACCACAATAATGAAGTAATCAAACACGATGTGCAGTATGCAAAAGTGCCTGTTCACAGGTGCACTGTTATATGTGAACATACAGGGTGTGCTGCAGCCACCCGGGACTCTGTTGTGCAAAGCTGTGGCTTCTCAACATGTCATTCCAAAGAAAGCAGCCTGGAGAAATAACCCAGCCTTTCCACACTGGTGAGCTCACAGGTCCTGTGAGTGAGTTTCCACATGAAAATCCTGTCACTGATTTTACTACCAAAGCTCTGCTTCATAAGAGCAGTGTGAAATGAGTCTTCCTACATGGTGCACATACCTTCCCCTATTCTGTGCTGAGGTTACTCACATCTCTACCCACGCCCCGGCTCTGACCTAGGGCTCCTACCCCCTTTCTGCATGCCCTTTCTAAGTCAGCTTTGTTTGTCACCACAGGTTTATTTTTCTGTCAAAGCAGCTGGTTATTTTTGAATAATGAGGAGTGAATTTCAGTGAAAGGAGAGAGAGCCTTGCTGGAGCTTTGCTTGGCTGGGGAGTCCCTACATGTGGTTCCTCTGCTTACTTAGGCAGCCATCACCTGCTCCCTAATCAGCATGGCAAAGGGATTCCCACAATTCAACTGGGCAGGAGAAAAAAAAGGAAGAAGACAGGAGGACCTCAGCACTTCAAAAGCCTTAGCAGCTTTTGGAGAGGTTCAGACACAGGACCAAGGGCAACTGGTGACAGCTTTGGCATGGATCAGTCATTTCTCATTCACTGTCAGCTTATTTGCTTTCTTGGTGTATCTAGTATGCAGCAGCCAAGAAGACATTCTGCAGAGGTGATGTCTCCTGTGCTCTGCAACACATCTCCAAAAGTACCAGCTTTCCATTGTGTAGGGACCCTGTCTGCCCTCAACACTTCCTCTAGCATGCCTTGGACTGCCTGCTGGAGAAAGGATCTGTGAACTCTTTGGCCTCCATTGCCTCAGTCCCGCTGTTCAAGGCTGCACTGAGTGAGAGAGAGGGTACCTGAATGGTAATTCCTTGCAAAGGGTAATCTGCAAGCTTTTAGAGGGCACAAATCTTTCATGCTGGATCGCTGTATTCACAGATGAAAGAGTTCAGAACATGACCCTAAAAGAGACCAAAGGGGGAATGATGATCCTATCATTCACGATCATGATAGCACAGGTCTCATGGGCTGATGATCTTCTGCTACCTTTCCTGTACCCTTAACAATGAAGAAGTCACTCTCTAATCCAGAAGCTTCAGCATCTGAAGCATTTCTCTTATTTATTAAGCCACTTACTTGTTTTGTTGGTTGCAGTAGCAAAGCAGTGACGAGATCACACTGTGGACAACAAGGAGAGAGGCTGAATGAAGCTAAAGCCTCACAGAACTCCAGGGGCCTGTCTAAAGGTGGATGGAGCACCTGACTCCCTTGTGGGTTATTGGCAACAAAAATTGCTGATGTGTATGAGCTTTGCTGCCTTCCTGAGGCACCACATCTTGGAGCAGAGCTCTGTACTTGCTTTGCAGTCAGTTGCTTTTGTTAGCAAACCTGCTGCAAAACAAACCCATTATGAGCATTTTTTTTTTTATAACAAGGCTGCATTCCTACCTTCTGTGTTGTTAATACATCGGTAAAGATTACTTGTAATATTTTTCACTTCTGTAACATGTTCTATCTGGGGAATCTCAGAACATTTTGCAAACATTAATTAATTAGACTTGCAGCACCACTATTTACTAGCACTATTTACTAGCTAATTGTTGGCCTTGTTTCTAAATCCTATTAGTTTCCGCCTGCTCTAGGTGCTTGTCCTGGTTTGAGTGAGAACAGAACTAATCCTGTTCAGTAATTTTGCTTTTCAGCTCAGTTCTTCTAACTAACTGCACTGTCTGAAGTTAGCAGCCTGCTAACAGACAGTGTCTGTTCCTACCAGTGATAACACCCCATGTTTAGTTACTACTAAGGATTGATGTGCAGACCAAGGCCACTGCTGGATCTTGTGTATCACATTGAGGGGTGTAGAAAGTGAAAGACTGCACCTGTAGGGAGGAGCAGACAGGACAGGTGACCCTAAACTGACCAATGAGCTATTCCAGCCCATGCACATCATATTCAGCATAGAGCTGAGGGATCCAAAGAGTCTGTGACTCTTCTCCCCTCTTGGACCACTTTGCCAGCTTTATTTGGCTTGGCTAGGGTCTTCTTTTTTGGTTCCTTCCTTGGGGCACCTGAGGAGACCTCTGTCTGTTCTGCCTTTGATCCTGGTCTGTGTGTTCCTGAACTCGGTACCAGAATCCAGCTCCTGAACACAGCTCCCGTCTGCTGTGGGGCCCAGTCTGGGACTCCCCCGGTGCTTGCTCCACAACATCAGTGGTGATGGTGATGTAACTACCATCAGGGGAGTTGGGTTCGATAGTGGTTTTGTATATATTTGTATATATTCCATTTTTATTATTATTAATTTCCTTTTCATTAAAGCTGTTGTAGTTTCCTTTTCTAATTGCTAAGTCTCTCTCCCTTATTCCCTTTCTCTTCCCCTTTGGGGAGGGAGGGGGGTTAACAGAGAGCATCTGTTATAGGTCTAAAGGGCTGCCCTGACCCTACACTGTGACAGTGCTCCATCTCCCACATCCATAAGTACCCATGTCAGGACATGTGCAGCAGATGGATGTAGTATTAAGATGTCCATGCTGCCCAATCCCTTGTCTGTACTGTGGCATCAGATTACACGCTTTAGAAAAACAATCTAGTCCTAGAACTGAAATGCTTGGATAATCAGAGTACTATATGCGTTATAACAGCTGGCATAACAAACAAGTGAATGAGTTGGTGGCTAAATTCAGATGGAAGATGTTTTGCTTTTTGGAATTTATAAACTTTTTTTTCATGGGTTTGTGTTGCCTAAATGTAACCTGTTTGTTTGGGTTTTTTTCTTCAATTGGCCTGCTAGTATTGAGATTTTTTTACTGTTTTTAGCAAGGACAACAATTTGAAAACTTTAAACTCATTCCTATCTCTTACCTAAGTTTCTTTACAGGCATGTTGTTTTTTCAGACATCTCCATTCCTCTTGTTTGTGCTTGCAGACCCTCTGTTACATTCTTCTTCTATAGACATTGTGATTTCTCTGACACAATTACAAAGAACAGTCCAGTTTCTTTTTTCACTATGTTCCTTTATTAGTGTTCACCCTTCAAACTCATCACCAAAATGTTTCCTCAAGAAAGATTTGAAGACTGCCAGAATTATTATATTTGCTTCTTGAATGCTTCAAGTTTAAAGTGATACCTTAAAGGCAATTCCTCTTGCGGTCCTAGGATTTATTTTCTTCCTGATTCCTTCTGTTCATTTCTGCATTTCTGTGCTGAATTAATATAATGTTAAGACAATGTGAAAAAAAAACCAGAAAACAATCTATGGGATGATTGGATAATCAGAGTACTGATTAAAAATTAAAATCTACCACATATAATCTGAGAGTAATCTAAAAAAAAAAAGCAAAAAAAAAAAAAAGCATTACCAGCATCTGATGCAGAGGCAGAAAAGCATATTGCTGCTGGTCCTTTTACTGTTGAAACCATTTCTTGCTGTTTCTACTTACCTTAACTTGAGTTTATCCAGGTTTTTGCTGATGCTTCACTCCAGACAATTTCTATGAGTAAAAACACCAACCAGTTTTTATGTCCCCCACTGTTTCCTAGCAAAATATCAAATCTCTTTCCCTCTTTCATCCCGCTCAAGACCCACTGTTTCTGAACAGCAAGTATTGCTGAAATTGATTTGCTTTAAATGAGAAAGTCCTAGTAAAGGAGGAGCTGACATGCCACAGAAGGGCCACAAAGTTGAACTGTATTGAAATTCTGATTGCTTTACCTTTTTTACATCCTTAACACCAGTAAGGGCAGTAGCAAGAGAGTCAGTCCTCTTACCCAAGCTCAGCAATATGATATCCCACAACAGCAGTAGGGTAATAGAAGTGCTGTGATGAATTGATGGGTTCATTAGTCTACAATCAATGGGTAAGACTTCATAATAGAATAGACCTCACAGGAGCCAAATACCAGCGCTTTAATTGCAGCAGGTGCTCAGTGCCAGGGCATGTATTAAAAAGAAAAATTAAATGTTTCACTGGAACAAAAAAATCCCTAGAATCAAGTAGACTACAAAAACAAAGAGCAAGTTGCCCAGAGAGAAAAGAAAGAAAAGGGAACACATTAACTACCATGTTTATTTTCAGATTTGCAAACCTGTAAACCTGAAAACTGACTATGTTGTCTGTTCTCTCTTCTCCATTGCAGCAATATCCAAGTATATGCAATCTGAAATGTGCTCGTCCCTGTAGCACCTTTGTGAGGCCAGGGAAGCTCTCCTACTGCCTTTTGCAGGCAGAGAAGTGACAACTCAAAGGCACAAGTGTGTCCAAACACTTCATCTCCACTGGGCTGAGAGCCAGTGGGCAAATGGTTGGGTGGGAGAGTGGGGGAAGGGTTGGGATGCAACCCAGTCCCACTGGCCCCCTCCTGCCCCTCAGCACTGCCTATTTACAGGCACTGCTGTTTTGGGAGCAGAACAAGAAAATGAGCTGTGATGCTTCCTCTCCTGCAGAGATTTCAATTCTCTCTGCAGTTGTTCTCCTTCATGAGCTGTTTGTGGCAGACAGAGAATTACTCTGGCATTTTAGTGAGCTGCACCCTCTTCCTGCCTCTACAGCTGAGTTTCTGTCCTCACTTCCAGGAGCCACTTTGCATCACAGCTCCCTTTGGACCAGATGTATGCACAGCAGGACCCTCACCTCAGCAGGCTGCAGTTGTTACACAGATTCCAGGTAACTCTAACAGTAAAATATACACTTTTTGATCACTTGATGCAAGTGAAGAATGTGTTTCCTGCAGGTATTCAGCCACAGACCCCCACTGGTGTGGTGGAACAATATAAACCAAGTGGGAGAAGAGGGCATCATGTGGCTGGTACAGCACCAGGCTACAAAGAAGGGAGGAATAAGTACTGTCAGGTCAGGAGTTTGTGGGCTTGTGGTCCACAAGACATGCTAATTATGATTAGTGAGAAGATCATTCTAGCATTCAGGAGAAATTCTGTTCTCAGTTACTCAGTTTTGCCCACACTGCAGTTCCCAAATGCTGTCCCAAATGGACAAACTTAGCCCTTATTTTAGCTAGTCCCCACAACACTTACTTCAACAGAGGTTATGTCATTTATACAAGAGTTGATTATTTCCTATTGCTTACAGACAAGTTCCCAAAGAAACATATATTAAAACCATGCTTAGAAAAGTTAAAGGGAACAGGCAAACAGCAAGTGTCCTTGGCAACGTCCCTTGCCAACAAATGTGACTGACTACAGTGTCTTAAATGTAAATGCAAGAAAGGATATTTATATAAATAAGAGCAAATCTGTTTTAAAAAGACTATGATCAATATGCCTGTCTGTTAGGGCATCTACATACATATGTTTTTGTGCTTGTCTACACATACATGTGGGTATGTTTATATATAGAGAGACATGTGAGTGTTTATATATATTTATATATGAACATATATATATGAACAACATCACTGTGTGTATGTGTGGGTTTCTTTCAGTGTATTTTTATGCATACATATATATACATGCACGCAATATGTGAGACTGTTATACTCACGAAGATGCCTGTTCCTTTGGTAATCTCTGTAGTGGAACTGCACACACTGAGAATATTTTTGTAAGGTTTAAGTTTTCTTTAGTTCAGACTTCAGAGATCAGCATCTGTTCAATTAACCATAAGCTGGGAATTTACCATAATAAAAGTGGAAATGAGCTGCTTACGAATGATTTCTCTCTCCTCGTGTGGTATTGTCTACCTGCTACACTCTTGTACCTCTTAGATCTGCCAGTTGTTCATTCCGTCTATTTATTTGTGGACACCCAGGCTCTGCTCAGAGACTTGCAGTTCAGCTGTCTTAGCCAGGAGGTTCCAATGGACACACATTTCCTGTCATCACGACTAAAACAGGCATCCTAGACATAGTTGAGATTACAAGCTTGCCAATGAAGCATCTGAAGAGTCTGACTCACCTGGTTTTGTAGCCTTTGCTAGTGTTAGTGTATCTATTTTAATCTTTGGCTTCATATGACTGAAGAGCTGGACTTTACCGCTGTGGGAAGAAAACAGGAGAATAAAGGTGATGATAATCCAGGCAGAGAGAACTTTCTCATTTCTCTGCCACAGGCTGTCCATTTCATCTTCAGAGAATCATTTACATCAGCATTTTCAAAATGTGGCTACTAGTTCCTGGTACCAAATGTACGACAACTCATCTCGATACTTGGGTTTCAACATCTATCTTTGATGACCTGATCTGAATAGTATACCCTTAACACTAAGTGCTGATTATAATGCTAAGAAGGCTTTGCGTACACCATCAAAGACAAGAAACAGTTTCAGTAAGAGATGGTCTTCATGCACAGCGTAACTGCTATCAGCAACAACTCTATTACTTCATATGCACTGTGCATACACTAAATATTATCCACTGCAAATTCCATTTTAGTGAGACTGCTGTGGGCAATTGTTCCTTTGTGCAAAGTGTCCTGGGAGAGCACAGCTATAGCTCACTATTGTCTCTTTCTTCCATTGTTGCTGGAGTTCATTTTGTACTTTCTTGAGCTGTTAGCTCTGTACAGCTATTGGTCCAATACAGATAGAGCAGAGATGAAGAAAGACTTGGGATCAGCTCTGCTTTTTTGTAGCATCCTACTGCATTTTATCAGTTCATTGTTAACAATAGCTGAAGGCAAGGCCTAATGATATGCCATTGTTAGGAAGCATGAGTCTGAATGTGTGAGGGAGAATATCATAAAACAGAAATAAAAATAGGGGCAATAATATGAATGTTTTATCTGCTATGAATCTGTTGAAAGATAATGGGTTGTTATTGAACAGCCTAATGAGAATGAATAAAATATGTATGTCGTATAAATAAAGGGAATAACTGCAAGATGTACTAACAGGGGTTGGGGGTCTGAAATGGAGCAGGAAGTAGCTTCTGTTTGACTTTGTAAGAAAATGCTGTTCTATGACTTGCTTTCTGCATGGCTGACACAAATTCTCTTCAGGAGACCAGTATTACCATCAATGTCTCTGCTGGCAGCTGGACGTGGGTGAAAGGTAACAAGGATTTGCAGGACTTTGCCTGGGAGGTCATGGGCTATCTAGCATTCAGGAACAGGAATGAGGAGAAGGGAAGCCCTGGATACTGATGGATAGAATGAAAAAGTGGGAAAATCTTGATCTTTACTTTTTTGAGTCAGAAGTGGTAAAATTTTCATTAGAACACTGCAAAACAAATTACATTTTACCAGCAGGACAGTGCTTTAGTACTCTCAAGGTGGATGATAATAGAGGAATGAGCTCTAGAGACAAAAGAAAAGCTTACTAAAGGAAATTAAACCCAGGCTTTGCAAATAAGAACAATAGCCTACAATCCAGGTAAAACTACAGACACAAATGACTGAATACAAAATGAACATTAGCAGAGCCTGAAGCAGTGACACCTCAAAATACAAAAGAGAGGAGAGTGGCTTCACAGCACCTACTGAAATGAATTTATAACAATGTGCATACTAATGAACCCGAAATGCCACTTAGTTTTTGCATCCATTATTCATTGTTCAGCTTTATAGGAAACGAAGCCATACAATGGAATTGTTACAGGGAGCATCACTGGGAGTGGGATGATAACAGGGAGGAAACAGGAGCAACATCTGTTCCTTCACCCCGGTCCCCTTGCATAAAAATTACCATAGCATTGAAAAGGGGAAAAGGTTGCAGGAAAAGAAACCAGATGAGAGGCTCAAGATGTCTTAGAGTTTTTTTTCTTTTCCCTCTGAAATCTATAGGATCGCTATCCCTAAAGGAGTAGGAGGGGCCAAGAGATGAAAAGAAACACCCTACAAGGGCCTGTGCTCTCCCTCAGCTCTCTGGGCATGTTTTTGGGGTCTGATATATTCCTCTGAAAGTAGAAACTGCTGATGATTAAAGGGCCTTATGTAAGGGAAACAATATAGATCGTGAGTGGAGCTGGTTCAGACAGACAAATCTATGAAAGCTCCTGGGCACAGGGGAGCTGAAGCAAGATATTCAGAGAGAAACAGATAGAGGCAGCAATGACAGTATATCCCAGATTCTTCCCTGGTTCCTGTCCCTTTATGTCTGTGCAGGCACAGGCTTACCTGAATCAGGTTTCTCAGCCACCTGCATCACTGCAGGACATGTTGAATTTGACCTGCTAGTGAGTTTACACCACCAGCCAAGACAGACCTATAACACATCCTTTTTAGTGAACCGGGTGCTTTTTAGTCCTAGGCAAATTTGATGGATTATTTATATATATGATATATATTTCAAAGTTTCTCATGTTTCCCCTAAACTATCTGCCCCTTACATTTTATTTTCTGAGTATCCAGGGCCACAATAAAAACACAGGGGCTGACACAAACCTGATGAGTTAACAGGTACATTTTCTGCACTCCACTGGCTTTGTCTGCATCCCTCTGAGCAGACTGCAGCTGACTTGTTTTACTCCAAGCTGGAACATCACCAATGGGACTAAGTTTAATAAATTGGAACTGTATTTTGCATAAATAAACTGGAAAGAGAATGGCTGAGGTTGGAAATCACCTCTGGAGGTTATCTGGTCCACTCTTCCACAAAAGATGGGGCACAGACTTCTTCAGCTGTGAGGGCCACAAGGTTCCAGACACTGTGTTCATGTTTCCAAATAAATGTGCAGAATACACTGAGCGTTAACAATTTTTTTATGTAGCATGTGTGGCTAAATTACAAAATCTAACAGGGCATATATTTTTTTTTACCTATTAAATTTCAGAGTAAAGGGATGGGACAAACAGATTCAATGAAATAATAGAGCTTTTACTCACTTTTGCATTTAGTTTATTTTACAGCCTGAGAAAGCAGGCTACATCTTCTGCAGTCACACTCAGAGGGTTCATGGAAATTATAGCATCCACTGGTACAGGCATCAGAGTTAATAACCTACTGGAGCTTTGTAGCTGAAAGTGTTGGGCAATCGGATGTTATATTTACTGGAGTTCAAAGCTGCACTGAAATCTCTGGAAAAGTTTTAAATTTTCATGAGATGGAAAAACATTTTCACACACCTGGAGTATAGTAGAGTGGCTTGTGTATATTTCTGCAGAACTGCTTCTACACCTGAATTTGATACTGTAGAGTTCTTATTGAAAAGAAATTAAGGTAACCGTTTTTTACAGTTTCACATTTTAGAAAACCCATGCATTGTTGAGAAAGATTTTTTTTGCTTTGTTTTGATTTTTTCCCTGAAACTCAATAGGCTTTCCAATTTTTGATTGTTGGAAACCCCATAATACTTTATTTGCACTACAAAAAGGATTAAAAATAATTACAACTAAAACTTGAGGTGCAAATTATCACGTCCAACAGCTACATATCATCACTGCTTTCTGTGAGGTTTTGAGCAGTTGTACTGCCAAATTTTATTCCACTGCATTAAGACATTGTCATCCAGAGGCATTTGCAAAACTATGGCTTCAGTCATTTTTAATGAGCAAATTCTTGTTGTGTCTGATTTTCTCAGTAACAGGAAAAACCAAAGCAGGTGTATAATCGTGTTTTCTCAACTTGAAGATATAGTCAGTATGTCTCTCTGTGTGATAGTATGCTTGCTCTCGTGATGTCTGTGCACTTATTTTAAGCAAAAGTCTAAAAAACCTCCTGACATTCCAAGTACAGTATACTAGGAAGAGAGCAGAACGTTTGTCCTCAGGGGTTTTGTCTCTACTTTGTCAATAAACCCCCTCCACGAAACCTGGATTCATAGCATGCAGATGTGTTGTTCATTATCTCTTTATGTATATAATGAATAAATCATAAAGTCCAAATAAAATTATAAATATTTATATTCATGTACACATGCAAATGTGGTTGCAGTAAGTCAGTATGATCTGCCCTGCCTCGTGCTTTTTTATTATTATCAAATGTGAACTACGTACTTTCCTTCCCATCCCATTGCTAGATGTTTTTCAGATTTGCTGACACTCGCAACTTACAGAGTTTGTGTTTGTGGTAGGAAAAAGAAAAAAGAAAAAAAAGAAAACTCAGCTACTTCAGTGATGGAATTAAATCAGACCTAGATAGATGTGGTGTTAAAACATTTTTCAAAAATCCCATCAGTTTGAATTATAGTTACACTCAGAAAATGCTTGGTGATGTGCTGCACCAGTGAGCTCTGTCATCTCTCTTTGGACCACAGCTCCTCTCTGGGGAGACAGTCAGACTAGTGCCTGCGTTCAGGCACCACCCCATGAGCCACAGCTCTGCTACAGGCTGACCTGGGGCCACTTCATCTCCCTTTCCCACTACCACGGTGGTGGTATTAGTTTGCCTACACTGAATTTCAAGTGTGTTTCTGTGTTCAGTTCTTCAAAAGTGGGGCTTTGGTTTTAATTAGGTCTCCTAGATCCTACAGTGATAGCAAACAGTAACACCTCACCAGTTGGGTGCAAACTTACCTGTGGAGGTAGTATATTGCTATCCCTGGACAGCAAGGCATATACTGCTGTGTCAGGTGAGGTAGTCAGAGATGTCTGGGGTTGAGTCTTTGATATAAACCCTCTTTTTCGCCAAATGTATATGTTTCAGAAAACTTTGGAGAAATTCTGGTTCTACTGACAACAGTGACAAAAATCTCTGGGTTACAACTCCTATTTTAGTTTGAAGAACTACCAGTGATGAATAAAATTGTTTTTTGGTTTGCTGTTGTGTTTCAACTGAAAAACAGAGAGAGTGAGTGCAGCTGTATGGAGCACCATAGTGTCATTTTTCTACAGCCAGCTTCTATCTCTATCTGCCTTTTGCTGTAATTAATGTCACACAGAGCAAGTCATACTGAGTGTATTTTATCACTCTGATAGTGTCATCTCAAGACCTGGCCTAATTAGTCTATGGCCTCTCTGTATATTGTCTTTGTGGGACATTGTCACTTGTCTAGACATGTATGAAGCTAGAAACAAAAAAATCTAAATGCTCTGTCCTCACACTACTTTACATACCTGTAAATCTTGTTGATTAGAAGTAAAAGTGAGCTGCTAGCAATAACAGGCACTTCTTACAGAAGATAGTTGATTACTGTATGTGATGTTTATCAAATGTCAAGAATTCCTTTTAGGAGGTAACACCATCATGCTCAGTGATGGATAGCAAAACAGACTGCCACTGAAATGAAATTCACATTATGCAGCAGGCCATGGTGTGACAGAGAAAAAACATTAAGAAGGTCATTCTGATCTGATTTATCAAGTTCATGATGTTATTCTGGCTTTCATGAAGCTGAAATCCAAATAGTCTGATGGATGGTGGTTTACGAACCTCCTTGAGAACAAACTTGTAAGAAAATATTCTGGAAGAAATTGTAGTTTGGGGTTAAAATATGATTATCAGCCCACGATTTAATTCTTCCTCCATATTCATGTGCAGAACTTGAAAGATGATGATGTCTGTTCATCTGCTTCAATAACTACACCTTCAGCTCTTGCTTATTTCCAGCACTGTGAATACACAGATGAAATAAGACATGCTGTTCCATTTATAACCAGCAATTCTTTTGCTTCCGTCTTTAATAGTTTGCAGGAAATGTTTTCTCTAGTTTCATGACTGAGCATGGAGCAAGAGTAAGGGTGAAGGATGTGGCAGTGAAGAATGGCAGACTTTTTGAGGTTATGGTGGTCTCCTCTCAGTACAGCCACCCAGGCTGCTGCTTACCTCTAATAGAGCCCCCATCTCCAAGATGAGTGGGCAACCCTTCTATAAGATTACAGACTAGTGATGTGAAGGAAACAATTATAAATATTGTTCTGACATAAATTCCACAGTAATGCAAAGCTTCCCTTCGTCCACCTTGTCTACTTTACAAGTAAAAGTATTTTTACTGAATTAGCCATTTCCAGTCCCCTTCCCCAAATGTTTCACCTTCATATTTTCTCTTTTGCATATTTCATCCCACTTCCCTACAAACCCCTCTTTCTACCCAACCTGCCACCCTCCCTATGCACTCCCAAACTCCACCCCAGCGTCTGTGGCACATCATTTTGCACAGCTGTTTTCCTTCCCCAGACAACACTTGGACCCCTGCAGCCTTTCTCCCCAGGGTCCCCTTCTCTCCCTCCCCAGCACTCAGTCCTGCCTATTTGATTCTGGTGTATTCTGTGCTGGTTATACCACACAAAGCAGTGTAATGCTTCATGGTGGTTCATTAAGCAATACAACCAACGTCTATGGTGTGCTTGCTCTCTCATCCTCTCCCCATAGGAAGGTGTTTGCACAATGCAGTGTTAATTTTTGAGATTCTTTAAGTCTACATATGTGTTTATGTATATATAGATGTATTTATGTATACATATGTGTATATATGTGTGTGTGCATACTTATATACGCAAATATGTACGGACGTATGTATACACATACAAACACACATACATTTTGCCTTGCATTTACATGAAAGAAGGAAACAGCATGAAAATGGGCCTTGCCAGTAAGCACAGCAGGGAATGAGAGCTGGGAATATCTTTATTTTCTGCTGATGCTTCTTGCCACAATTTGGGTTAAACCTTGAGAAAGCTGTATCTCCCATAAGACTGGGTTTTACCTTGTTTGTGGCTGGAAGAGCAGAGCATAGATCACTGCCTTTATCCCAGAGCTTTAAGCAGTCCTTCAGAGACTTAACATCCTTTCTCTGAAATCTGAAAAATGAAGGGCATTCATGAGAACTTGGGTCTGTATTAGACGGGATGCAGAACTACTCAGCATACGGAACAGGACTCACTTCACAATAGCTAGATATGCTGTTCTGTGCATTTGCCATTGTTTCTTTGCATGAGTGATATTTCCATCTAGATATTTTCAGGGCCTCATAAGAGATAAAAGAGTGCAAGACTGGTGATTTGGAAGCCTTTGGAGAACAGCTGCTTGGCAAAAGCAAATATGGTATTTTTTTTCTATGCAGTTCACCAATTGCACTTCTTAGAGTGGAATGATTTGAGACATTCCAGCTTTTACTCTTTCCTTTGTTATTTCTGCCATTTTACCATGCCCCATCCAGAGCCACCTTCTCAGCTTCTTGCCATATGGAACTCTGCAGGTGCAACACATGAAACAACACCTTGTGTACTTTAAGGCATTGAGAACAACCAAATCAGGTGAGGTGCATGCATTTGCAGCTAGCTGCTTGCAGGGAGGAGCGTGTTACTCTGCAGTGGTACACTGCCTCCTTCTGATCTAAGGGTTGGTATTTGCAATTGACCCCCATGTGTCTTTGCAAAAGTCAAAACCTAGGAGTGGAGAATGAGCCCATTCACCTCTCTGAAGACTCTCTGCTTGCTCAGATGGTTGGAGATGGTCTGCACGGTCTTTTCTTCTCCCCTAGCACATGGGAAGGTTGCATGAGCTCCTTGGCACCCCTATGTCCCTGACACTTGGTGCCCAGAGTGGTGCTTGTTCATGGAATAATTCAAGTGGTGGAAGTCTGGGGTAAGCTGCAGCGTGAAGTTTGAGACAAGCTTTCAGTATGTGATTGAGGAGCTGGGTGGGAGAAGGACTGTTTTAGATAGTTACAGCCCTGGATACATGCTTCTGTTTCACATTAACTATGCTTCTGATGGTAATATACAAAACACTCTGCTGTATAAGGATATTAAACACATTGTTATCATCAAGAATAAAATGGATTCATTTTAGTGAGACTGTATTAAACATATTGACTGTTCTTCCTTCCATACCCTTTACTACATACTGGATGATGACATGCTTATCTCTTAAAAATACCATAAGCGTGGCCAGGACACATGAAATTTCCGAAGTAGAAACAGGATAGGGAGGAAAAACGATTATCTCAATAGTACATTTTTGCACACAGGTCTGCTGTTATACAGTATCAGATGAAGCTAATCCTCCATTTCACGTATATTCACTTGGCTTCATTTCTTAGGGCTATATACTTCCATCAGATTTATAGGGTGGATCTTAGATATGTTAGAGAAATGAATGATGTTCTCAGGCTGCAAAGTTCATCTGCCACATGCTCCTGGACTCCAAGTAATACTTTCCTCTGGGTGCTTTACCATTGCTGCTGTGGGGTAAATGCACCTCAGGGAGAGGCTACAGTTTCATGGAAATAGGGTATTTTTAGTTCAATACTGGCGAAAATTTTGGCTGTTTCAAGTGCAAAATGCCTGAGGTGAAATAACTGCCATACAGCAGTCTCCTCAGATGTGGTGCCAAGAGCCACATCAATTTCTGTTCTGGACTGAGCTGCATTGCTGCAGACTCCTTGAAGTCACAGTCACAGCTGTGCCACCCGCCATCGCTGCTCTCGGTACCTCAGCAAGATGGTCTTTGGGTCAGCTACATTTCTTCGTGCTACATCCAGCAATGCCTCTTTGAAGCTACAGTCCAATGTTGTCTAATGAGACTTGCATGTGAAGGAGGTGGTTTTGAACCCTGATGGCATTAGTGAAGGCCCATGGTCTCTCTCTGGCCCTTTCCACTTTTCAGGCAAACACAGTTTTATAAAAATCCTTTTTTCAGAGGGACCTTTTCCTTGTAAATGCAATTCAGTTTAGAGCCTTTAAGCCAAACCAGCCCAGGCTGCCCTCAAGCCCTGTCAGTCTGTTGTGGAGGAGGAAGCACTCTACCCTCATTCAGTTTCAAACTGAAAATTGCAGGCATGTGAATTGGCAATGGCTGGGGCCAGACATTTCAAGTTTGATTGGATTTTGTTTTGCTTGCAAATTTCACCAAGAGCAAAAACTAATTTTGAAAACAGTGGAGTTCAGCATTTTTAAAGCTGCAGTCATTTAAACCAAGCATTAGATAGAAGCACATCTGAGCATCTCTCTAAGCCTTTGTAAGTAAATTTTAAGAAGTGCATTTTAAAAAGAATTCTCTAGGTGAACATATGACTTTCCATTGATAAAATCTGGAGGCTTCACATCTTGAATAACTTTGAATCAAGACATATGCATGCTTTTGATGACAACTCGGTTTAAAAGGCATGCAAAGTTAGCAGAACATGACGTGACTTAAGAATTGCTGCTGCAACTGGGAACGCTTACCACAGAAAATTGCAAGTTTTGTTCCAGAGATGTAGCAGACTGTGGCTGTCTCCAGGAACCTGGTGGAGATGAACCCTCCTTATTGCGGGATGAGTGGGTTAGGAGACTTCTCCCCTCATAACACTCATGATAGTCTGTGCTTCTACTCCTGACTGGAGACAGTGTGAAGAAACCTCCAGAGGCATCCCTGCCTTCCTGAGCCCTTTCCACAGGTTTCCAAGTGGCAGAAGATGATTTGACACAGGGGTCACAAACAGCATTACAGATGTGAGTTTAGTTAGCAGCAGGTAAATATCCCCGTCGTTCCTGTACAGCTGTTTGACAGGACTCCCAGCCTGGCTTCAGCAGCATTGGGGATATAGCAATCAATCACATCCACTTCCTCTGCAAGGAGGAAACTCTTCTAGGAATCAAAGCATGGTGTCCAGAGCCAGATTACAAGAAAAGAAATGTTAGCTAGAGCTGCTTCCAACAGGCCAGTGCGGTACCTTCATTGTCCTGTCTTAGATCGGGTCTCCCAGGCACTGACCCACACTGTGCTTGGGTTCACATGGCGGGGGAGTCTTTAGGCGCATGGACTGGGGTCCTTTGGGATGAAACAAAACCAGAAGATGTATCTCAGTTGCTAAGGGGAGTTCAGTCTGCACCAGAGTCACCCACCATCACAGAGAAGGACATCGGCTTCTGGACACCAACTCTGCCACTCTGGGGTCTGTCCCTGCTGCCCTATGTTGGCCAGTTGGACTAAGCACTGGAGGCACCACCCCTGTGGTCAGCTCTCCTCTTTATCTGAACCCTTTCTTATTCACTCACTGTTTCTAAGGAAAATGATGCACAGAGAAATTTGTGCCAGAAGGACAGCGCAGCAGAACTGGAACAGATCCCAGGTTATCTTTGCCTAGGACCAGACATCACTCAGTCACCTTCCCCTGTATCTGTTCAAGACATGAATCTACATGGACACTAGCTTTTGCCAGAAACAGATCCTATCAGGCAGGGACATAGAGGTAGCCCCCCAGGTGTGTCAATCCTAGCCTGTGCCTGTCATTCTGCTCTACTCAGGGAGGGACAAGAAGGAACAGGGCAATTACTGTGTACTTTTCTGACAAGGAAGACAAAAAGGAAGAGAAAGACCAAGAAATACAATAGTCATCTGAGATTTGTCTGAATGCTTCAGCCTGCTGTCCTGAAGACAAGTTTTGAACACAGTTGTAAAGGCTTACAAATATTGGTAGAAGGATGATCTTTGTCTGCTTGCTCTTACAGAAGATGCTTGTGGGAAAAAAAATATACACTTTTCTTGTCCTCAAAGGCACTATCTTTCACTATAGCTATGTGGCAGGCTTGCAAGTTTCATCAGTGGGACAGCTAGTCTGCAGCTAATCAGCCATGTTCTTACTAGTAGACATAAAAGTCAAAGGGAACAACGAACAAGACTTTATACACTTTTCGAGACTCGTCCATGGCTCTAAAACTTGAATCGGTTGACAGCAGACCTTTAAGAGTGTGCACCATGGTTTCTAGCCATGAAGTGCTGCTTATTGCTGCATCTGTCTCTGTAAGAAGTGCAAGACACAAAAAATAATGTATGGAACATTTGTTTTTTGAACCCTTCGCAATAAATAGCAGCTTGAATGCGCTCCTTTTGTTCACAAGGTCATTACTCTAGCAAGTGCCCTCTGCTTTGATTTTCAGGTAATACAACAGTACAGATTAACAATTACAAATCAACTGCCTGCTTAGAATGAACAAAAAGTGCACTAATAACCAGCTTTAGATGGTATCTTTTTTCAGTGTTGTTCAGAGTCAGAGGGTATATAAGGAACACAAAATATGCACTTCAGCTTCTTGCCTACCTCTTCCATCCCAAACTTTCAAATGAGATTTTTCAGCCTAACATTTCTGCAATTCCTGATAGAGGTCCATGGTAAGAGAGGAGCCACTGTAGTGGCAGGTTTCTACTCAGCATCGTACATCACTGTCTTGAGCTATTCTTAGTGATGCTTGGAAAGCAGTCAGCGCAATCTGTGAAACTAGCCAGTGATGCTGACAACATCTCACCTCAATTATGATGATGTATACAGTGCTAGATAGTAAGGCTGGGGGAAAAAAATACCAAAACAAAAGAACATGCTCTGTTTTCCAATTTTTTTCAGAGGCTCTGGCATAAAGGATTTCAGGGGAGGGAGGGAGGGAGGGAGGGAGGGAGGGAGGGAGGGAGGGAGGGGGGGAGGGAGGGAGGGAGAGATGGAGTGGGCGGGGGGGTGGGTGTGCGTAGGGGAGA
>WTSP01017080.1:122509-158381 GCA_025331215.1 Actenoides lindsayi
GGGAGGGAGGGAGGGAAGGAGGGAGGGAGGGAAGAAGTTAGGACTCAGGAAGGTCACTGGAAAGGACACCAAAAAAATTCTGAAACAGAAAAGCTCTCTTCAAGCTCCCTTTTTGTTCATTATAAACTAATTTGATTGTCAATAATTCTGACTTAAAGAAATTAGAATTACTGGGCTGGATTTAAGAAAGTTTAAAATTCAACATGGTTTCAGAAACAAGAAGAGAGAAAAATTTAACCTTGTTATACAAGGGACTGAAGTTCTCAGGGAGGTATCCTTTGCTAAAATACATGAGTACAAACTTGCTTGGCAATGAAACCATGTTGATTTATGTCAATTGAGGCTTTGGCCTGGGTAGAGGAATCTGCTATTGCATTCTTTACACTGCAAAGGTTTTCACAGCTCCACATCTCTTGTGATGCCCATTATGAACAGTTATCATCAAATGATACTAAAACCTAAGCACAGAAAAACAAGATACTGACATGAAAATGCAGGACATATCAGTGAAAATAAAGTAATGTTGAGATCTATTATATTATTGAGCACTTACTCAGGGAGCTGCAAAAGCAACATTACTTGAATCATAGAATCATAGAATCATCAAGGTTGGAAAAAACCTTTAAGATCATCAAGTCCAACCATTAACCCTACTCTACCAAGTCCACCACTAAGCCATAACCCCAAGCATCACAACTATACGGCTTTTAAACACCTCCAGGGATGGTGACTCAACCACTTCCCTGGGCAGCCTGTTCCAATGCCTGACAACACTTTTAGTGAAATGGTTTTTCCTAATGTTCAGTTCAAACCTCCCCTCGTGCAGCTTGAGGCCATTCCCTGTTGTTCTATCGCTAATTACCTGTGAGAAGAGACCAGCTCCTACCTCACTACAGCGTCCTTTCAGGTAGTTGCAGAGAGTGATAATGTCTCCCCTCAGCCTTCTTTTCTTCAGACTAAACAGCCCCAGTTTCCTCAGTCACTCCTCATAAGACTTGTTCTCCCTGCCCTTCACCAGCCTAGTTGCTCTTCTCTGGACCCACTCCAGCACCTCAATGTCTTTCTTGTAGTGAGGTGCCAAAAACTGAACACAGTACTTGAGTTGTGGCTGCACCAGTGCTGAGTACAGAGGGAGAATCACCTCCCTGGTAATGCTGGCCACACTATTTCTGATACAGGCCAGGATGCCATTGGCGTTCTTGGCCACCTAGGCACACTGCTGGCTCATGTTCAGCTGCTTGTCAATCAGCACCTCCAGGTCCCTTTCTGCTGGATAGTTTTCCAGCCACTCTTCATCAAGCCTGTAGAATTGCCTGGGGTTGTTGGGGCCCAAGTGCAAGACCCAGCACTTGGCCTTGTTGAAGCCCATATGATTGACCTCAGCCCATCGATCCAGCCTGTCCAGGCCCCCCTGTAGAGCCTCCCTACCCTCAAGCAGATCAACAGTCCCACCCAACTTGGTGTCTTCTGCAAACTTACTGAGGCTGCATTCTCTCTCCTCATCAAGGTCATTGATAAAGATGTTAAATAGAAGTGGTCCTGGTACTGAGCCCTGAGGAATGCCACTTGTGACCAGCTGCCAGCTGTATTTAACTCTGTTCACCACCACTCTTTGGGACCAGATGTTCAGCCAGTGTTTTTCCCAACAAAGCGTATGCCAATCCTGGCCTAGGGCAGCCAGTTTCTCATGACGATGCTGTGGGAAACAGTGTTGAAGGCTTTATGGAAGTCCGGGTAGACAACATCCACAGTCTTTCCCTCATCCACTAGACAGGTCATCTTGTCATAGAAGGAGATCAGGCTCGTCACGCAGGACCTGCCTTTCCTGAGCCCATGCTTGCTTGGTGTGATCCCCTGGTTGTCCTGAATATGGTGTATAATGGTACTCAAGATGAACTGCTCCATGACCTTCCCTGGCACTGAAGTCAGTCTGACAGGTCTGTAGTTCCCCAGATCCCCCTTTAGACCTTTCTTGTGGATGGGAGTCACATTTGCTACTCTCCAGTCTACTGAGACCTCCCCAGTTAGACAGAACTGTTGGTAAATGATGTAGAGAGTCTTGGTGAGCGCATCTGCCAGCTACTTCAGTACTCTTGGGTGTAACCCATTCAGCTTCACAGACACACCTATGTTTAAGTGGTGTAGCAGGTCATTGACTATTTACTCTTGGGTTGTGAAGGTCTTATTCTGCTCCTCCTTCCTGACTTCCAGCTCAGGGGGCTGGGTCTCTAGGGAACAACTAATTCTACTGCTAAAGACTGAGGCAAAGAAGGCATTAAGCACCTCAGCATTTTCATCCCATGTCACTATGTTTCCCCCTGAATCCAATAAGGGATGGAGATTCTCCCTAGTCCTCTTTTTGTTGTTAATGTATATATAGAAACATTTTTTATTGTCTTTAACATCAGTAGCCAGGTTGAGTTCTAGTTGGAATCTTTGGTCTTTGATGGGCCAGATGCGTATATTAGAACAAGGAATAATCCTGCCCCTGTGTCATGATGAGGATGTCCAATTTTTTGCACTGCTGACTTTTGCTGTGTGTGGAACAAGGCAGCTGAGAGAAGGATCCGTCAGCATGAGTGCTTAGAGCCTGATGCCCTTGTGGTGTCAGAGGTGGTAACAAAATGAGCAAGGCACAAGGCTATTTTCCATTCTTTGCAGTAAGACCTGAGTTCTGATCAGAACATGTTTGTAGCTGTGTTGGGGGCAAAGAGGCTGCCAAGCAGAAGTTTGCTCTCCAGGAGACTCCAGCAGTGTTGCTGAGGACCACTGCTGAAAGCACAGTCCTCCCACCTAAATCTACCTTTGCATCACATTCACCACAAAAGCCCCATCATGCTGCTGTCACATGGACACAGCAAGAATATCCTACACTCTATATAGATTCCAGTAAGAGTATCTCCACAGGACCTGATCAGATACTAGTATCGAGCATTTCCCCAGTTCAGATCATTATTGTTTGCTGGAAAGTGAACAACAGGAGCTAAACAAGGAGCTTTAGTTAGTGGGAATACAATAGAGTCCTGACCCATAAGTCTGGAGGGATTGGCTCAGCCCAGGCCCTGTGCATCAACTGAGGGATCTAAATGGCATGGTGTGCACTAAGCATTGCTAGAAACCCTGATAAACAGCTTCTTTTCCAGCTATCCTTGGAAGAGGCAAACAACAACAGTAAACTGATCCAACAGCCCTCTCTGGCTCCCTGATAGGCACTGGAGGAGTGATTCAGGAACCCAAAGAGTGACTTCAGTGAATTAAACATGGGAGGATCAGGTTAGCCAGACTCCCTCCACAGCACACAGAGGGAGACAAGCACATCCAGAAGACATGTCCATGAGTCTTAGATGTCTGCTGTAGTATTAATTCCAACCACTCTTTAGAGGTGGCTTTCCACCTATGACCACAGGGCCTGAATGAATGATTCAAGAAGAGATGCATTGTCTTACTTTTAGACAACAAACGTCAGAAGAAATTCTCTTTCCCTCTCATGTTCCAATTTCCCAGAAAGGAATGCAAAGCTCATTGAAATCAGGCTAATTCAAATGATTTCTGGATCAATTCCAGCATGGTGGGGAGACAGCCAATGTTAGAAAAAAAGAAACTTCAGCAAAGGCCACAGGTAACTCCAGGAGATACTTATCTTCCTACTCAGATTCCTTCAAATATTAGGGGCAGCAGCAATGAAAGGCATACAAACATCAGTATTGCAGCAAAAGGCCTTTGCAAAGAGAGCCTTTGGGAGTAAGGAGTTCATTTATTGTTATTCATTCAAGCACCATGGGCCCACAGGAAGGTTATGAGCTCTTCTACTAGTCAAGGCCAAGAAACACACTGTTCCTGAATCACCTGGAAATCACACTTAGTTTGGTTTTAAAAATTCTAGATTCCAAGGGACTGTAAAATCTTTAAAAAGTTAAAGAGAAAGGGTAGCTGAATGCTTCTAATGCTCCAGACAGCAACAGTTGCACTCCTTGCTGTCACTCTTTGTACTGGTTCATCCATCTCAAGTAAGTCTGGTTCCCTGGGCATGAGCAAGAGAAGGAAAGGAATAGCACAACCTGTCAACTTGGTGTGATTCCTTCTGCCCTGGGCAAAAGTGGTGTAGCCTTCCTGAAGACATGACAGTTGCACAGGAAGGCCCAGCTGCTTAGCAAATAGCACATGGCTCGATATTAAAAGCATAAAGATTCATTTCATTTTACTGCAGAGGCATCTCCAAACCAGCTGCTCTGTTGGAAGGCAAATGAGGACGTGTCTTCACATTTGCATGTTGCCAGTATTTAAAAATGATGCACTTGGGCCCTGTTGTGCCAGCTACTGCGCAAACAGTACAAAAGACAGCCCCAACAGGCAAACAAACTGCCAGGCAAGAAGGAACAGCTACACCAGTCCCATAAGGAAAGGCTGCTGGGTGGGTTGCCAGCCTCATCTTTGGCCCTGTTGCTCTTGTGCCTGAGAAGGGGCATGAGGGAAGATTGGAAAGAGAAGAAATGAGGTAACCTTGCAGGTGTCTGCAGGGAGCTTCTCCAGTGGAAGGGCAGGCATGGAAGAAAAAACAAACCCTCCAGCCGCTCACCAAATGGAACCTGAAGATCATGTTAGCAGCACTGGTTCATTCCCACAGGCATGCTGCTGCTCTCTGGTGCACTGCACAATGCAGCCCCAAGGCAAGATGATGTGGGTTAAGCATAGGGTGCTATGCCTAAACATGCAGTTTCTCAGCCTTTGTGGTGGGTTTACACCTTCCCTGTGAGCTTTTATGTTGAGTATGTTAGGGTTTTTCTTAATCTAATGAGTTTTCAGCATGTCTTTGTTTCTTGCCAGCTCTACACTCACACATGTATATTAGAGCTCATCCTCCAACCAGAAAACCTATTTAACACTTCTTAGAAGGATTGGTAGTAGGAACAGGACACAAAGCACTCAAAGCAGAAAGCAAGTGGGTCACCACAGCCCACTACAGTGGCAGTGTGGAGAGTGCAGCCTTGAGTGGTTAAACCAGCACATGCTATTGAGTTAATGGCCAGTCCTGGTAGGCTACCCTCTCCAAGCTCTGCACTCCCCTTCTCTGGGTGTCTACTATCAGAGGTGCAGTGAACAAAAAGTCATTTCCAGAAATATGTGGGGTCTATAGTGACCAGTGGGCAACACTGGGTAAAGGACGGGATGATTTGTAGAGAAACTCTTGCAAATTACTGGTGGTAGGGGGCATGAAAACACACCAAGTATCAGGCACAATTCTATGGAGATAAGCCAGTGATGTTCCTCACTAATGCTCTGTCTTCTTTTAAAGTTCAAGAGATACTGCAGCTTAACTTGCTTCCCTTGACTTGAATTCATCACTGCTAATAAGAGCAGAGCCACAGGGTGAGCTGTTAGACATGCACTGGCAAGAGCAAACTGTTGCTGCATGAAAATCAGCCCACATTAACATCCTTGAAGAATCAAAGTCTGGGTGGAGGATGTGCTTCCCTGCTATGCCCAGGGGGTGTTCTGTTTACTAACTGGCTAGAGGGTCAACAGTTCCGTTTTTCTTGATTTTCCGGTGTTAAGCATTTTTTTCTGCCCTCCATTCAGCTGCACCCACAGAAGAATAACGTAAAGGAGAAATTACAACACTGAACATTCAAAATCCCCAGGCAGGGCATTTTGTACATGTTTGTGTGTGCACCCTTAGAAGGACTGTAATACATATGAAGGAAAAATTTCTTCCCCTTAAAGAACAAACCAGTTGTGAAATTATTTTTGCAATCTTTACTTTTTTGACACATCTAATTAAATGCAGTGGTGTACCTGTAATCAGACATATACCAGGTGAGGTGTTTCCCATGATTCAGAGATGAGCCGTAGCTTCAAATTGGGATGCCTTTTGCTTCCTGTGTGCTTGCATTGTTTTACTACTAAGATCACCACACAACAGATCACCTGTTTTATCCTTGGAGCTGCTGAAGCCTTCCTACATTGGAGGCGTGCTGTGCTCTTTCACTGAGACCTAACTTTTCACCTCTTTTTTTTTTTTACTTCTTTTCTTTCTTCCGAATTAAGTCAAAAGTCAGTACATAAAGCTTCTTTCTTGCTTATACAAACTATCTCTCCATAAATCACTGTGTCCCACAGAAGTCAGCCATCAGTGCTAGAGAGGGGGGCTGAGCATTACAGTGCATTTGGAGCCCAGGAACTGAGAGCTTGTGTTTATGTACAGTAACTTCCCTTCCTCCTCTGCACAAAGTCCTCTGTGGTTTTCAAAGCAAGACAGAGTGTTCTGCCGGGATCCTCCCTCTCCAGGAACTGAAACACCCTCAGAATATCTGATTATGTGGTATTTTATCCCAAGTGCACAGCCTCTTTATATATTTAAAAAAAAAATTCTATGGAAAACATCAACACAGATACTAAGCAATGCAAGCACTCCTTGAAAACCAGCCTTAATTTGTAAACTCATTTCCCACAGTTTGATGTTGCAATATGGACTCTTTGAATGCAGATATGTTTAAAGTGAAGAAAAGTAAACTGTGAAACCAAAGGATACATGCACAGAAACCTGATTTGCACATTTCACTGCATGAGTCAATATTCACTGATTTCACATAGACTACAGATTCTTTTAGTGTCTTGAAAGCATAATAACTTGTTCACCTTCAAAGAGCACCTGAACAGTATATCTCAACCAGTTTTTATGTCATAATTGATTATAAGTCTTTTCCTCCTGCAAACACAGCATGTTATATGTAAGCTTTTTTAATTCGTATTATTTTAAGGAAAATAAGTAATTATTGTATCTTAACAAATTTATTATTTTCAGGTCCAGCTGTTAAACTGCAAGCTGAATCTTGAGCTCCCAGTATTTGTACAGTTTCAAGTAAAGAAAAGCAGCATGTAAATACAACAAAATAAATCATGAATCCCCTCAAAAGCTGCCATAGAAAGGACATTATATGAGATAATTGAGCCAAAGGCTCAAAAATCTTAATCCTTACTTTTTCAAATCATGACACATCTGTGGATACATTTTCAACTCTTACTAAGAAGACCAGGAAGTAAAGTAGAGTGTTTTAAAGCTCTACTACGTTAGTTGTCCAGTGCTGGTAGGACTATGTATGACTGATCAAGAGTTTTCTGAATTGCCTAGCAAAAGGAAAATGTGCAAATCAGTGACATTTCTGTGGGCCCATGTGACTTAATTTCTTAGACATTATCACAGATCACAGCCCTTCTTTCCTTCTGTAGTAAATTCAACAGTTTTTGCCTGGCTGGGTGGCAAACATCAGAAAAGGACAAAAGACATGAAGACAGAAAGCAAAAACACAGAAGGATTGGTGTTGTTAAGGAATTCAACCTCCAGTCATTCCTTCCACCAAGGAAAATGAGATTGTTGTCTTTTTGTCATGCAATAATATGCAAATTAATCTAACTAGTTGCAAAACATGCTTCTATTGGATGCAAAATATTTCCTTTCATAAAATTAAAAATTAATATTTAGAGAAAGATTCACAAATGCAGCATATTGTTTTTCTATCTCATTTAAGTTGTGATTTGCCATTCATTTACTGATACAAATGATGGCTTTTTGACATAATATTTTGTTAAGAAATAATAATATACTCTGATACAAGAAAATGCATTAAAATGCACCTTTTTTTTTTTTTTTTCCCAGTACCTGGGAGATTTAGAACAGTTTTTGCAATGGAAAGCCTAACTATTCTTTGTAATAGTTTATTTGTCTGCTAATCTCTTCCAGTGCTTCTGCATCTACTAACAACTGTTTACTGCTGGTTATCAGTGAAGTTTTGTTACTTTGTTCAACCCCCTTTAGAACTTTTCTTCAAAGAAAGCTGCATTATTTTGTTTTCCAGGAAGAAATGCAATCTTTTTTCAGCTGGCCATGTGGAAATTGGTGAAATGATTCCCAAGGTGGGGCATACCTGTATATGTGTCAGGGAGACAACACAGACTTTCTGCAGTATCACATGTACAATAATTTCTGGAGTAATACAGTGATGATTTAGAGATGCTGTTCACGTTTGCAGCAAATTGAGAGAGAAGGATTGTGACCTAATGTTACTTCTCAGCCACATAAACTATGATCATTGCTGCTGAAATTGTGAGACTGCATTCAAATGAAGCATGGAAAACTGAGATTAGAGTTTATGTTTATAATTAAGCTTGACAAACAAATTTTAATGATGCCAATCGTAAAATACCCAGTCCTGTTGTCTTCACTGTGCACATATCACCTATTCAGATGCTCTAGATGTACTTTGAGATTTACATTCTCTGCCTACATATTCCTCTCAATTACAGCATGCATCACTTTTTTAGAGATTTATTATATTATTTTTTATCTTATTGTATCACTGGGGCTCGGATATTGAGGAATTGTGCTCTTACAAACCATTATGAAATTATTGCCACTTATAGGGGCAAGTTGTTTTCAGGAAGAGCAATTATTTCTTGAGGGTTTTCAGTGGCATTCAAACCTTAGCCAGAGGTTGGCCTCATGCTTGTGTAGGTACAGATCAGACCTAGGATCAGAGGGAGGTATGCAGTATGGGTGTTCAACTTCAGAGTTAAGATCATATCATCTGTGTTGAGAACTGGTTTAGAATAGCTATTCTCATCTGGGCCTTTCTCTACATTGCCAGAAGACCAGGTTGTGGAGCTTTTGAGTCTTTAGAGGCAAACTTGCAAGCTTAGTGGTTTGCAGATACCTTTTTGGACAAATGCATATTGCATATTGTCAGAATAGAGCTGCTCAGGAAAGAGAAAAACAATTGACTAAGTTTTTTTTATTGTTGGAAATGCCAGCTGACATTGTCAAAATGCTCCATCAACAGCTAGTTTTAGAAACAGCTCTGGCAAAACACAAGCTTGGATGAA
Source organism: Actenoides lindsayi (assembly GCA_025331215.1). Taxonomy (NCBI): domain Eukaryota; kingdom Metazoa; phylum Chordata; class Aves; order Coraciiformes; family Alcedinidae; genus Actenoides; species Actenoides lindsayi. Next base: position 131,387 of record WTSP01017080.1, read on the forward strand.
CTCTGCCCTGTTTCCCACCCACTGTTCTGTCCATGGGGACTCTGCCCCCTCCCAGGATGAACAGCGGCCTTGGGGGTTTCACTCCAAATCCAGATAAAACCTGCTCTGAAATACTGAAATCTCCTGACAATGGGATTAACCTGTCAGCTCAGCTTCCACTGTTTGATCTATGCTCACAAAGACTGCTTAGGTAAAAGCTTTATATTACACTTCACATCCGAGCCCCACTTAGCTCAGTCCCTGGGCTTAGGGGAGTGCTCTGTGCTCCCTGTACTCAACGGAGTGAGGAAAAAACCGCAATGCCTTCAGTCAGCTGCCCAAGGTGGACATGGCAGAAGTGCCCAAGAATGTCTCTGAGCCTTATGTGCTTGCTGGGTAGCTCTAGGCAGGCCCCTTCCAGGGCACAGAACATTTGTATTGTCCTGCTGGGGCTTCTCATTCTCCCAATAAGCTAACCTGGGAGTCTCCAACAGAGATAGGGGTATTCCTGTGTCTGAGATGGATGCTCCTAAGCAGACACTTTGCATCTTGCCTAGGTTCCAGCACACCTTTGAGGAAGGAGGCTGAAGCATCTATATGGGCTTCATTCCCTTCTGTCACCCATCATCCCAGGGAGCTCTTACTACACCTTTTCAGACACAATATTCATACAAGACTTTGGCATCTCAGGAAAAGAAGCTGACATTGTTCATAAATACTAATGAAATATATATACAGCAGTAAATGAATATTTCTGAGTGGGAGCTTCAAAAACCTTCATTGTGAAGCTGACTTCACTTTACAGTTGAGGGAAAACAAGGTTTGAGAACTGCAGTGAGTTTTTTCCCAAGGTCACCCATGAGCCAGTGACAGAGGCTGAAGTACACAGTCCCCCACCTCCCAGTGTGGTGCTCTGTGCAGGAGAGCACATCTCCCACAAAGGCCAATTTGGTGCAGACATTCAAGCTCTGCTCAATCTGTCTGGATTGAGAAGGGCAGGAGACAAACATGGGATCTGCAAATTCCTGCTTTCCATCATATCTCTCTGAAGTGTGACTTGTGCCGGCATCAGCTTTCTTAAAGGGATCACAATCTAATAGAAAGGAGCAAAAAGGCTGATCTGGCTGCTGCAGCAAGATGATAATCCAGAAGCAATTAGGCATCTATCCACCTTTCTTTGTTAAAAGCATGAATAGCACATGTGGGGAACATACCCTCAGACAACTGCATAAATGAATTGTCTATTTTTATGGATCTTTTATTTAAATCTTGCAAGTAGTAAAAGCAATTTTAATAAAAAAATGCTATGCATAGAAGAATTGCTGGTTTTCATCTGAGAAGTGGCAAAGTGAAGAGTTTTCTTTATTTTTACTAATTTTCAATTTGATGCAGATGTGATTCTAATGCTAATTATGCCCCCCACTGTCTCTATGCTCCAGTGAAATGTGACTCCCTGATGTTTCTCATTGTCTTTTGTTTGCAATTACAAGAAGTTGATGGAAATCATCTGGTTTTTGCTTCTGTACTGCTGTGGGATTTGTACAGCAGGAACCTGTCAAACCCATGACCTCTAGCTTGAGAAACTGTGGCCAATTCAGGCTTCAGTCACAGCTGAAATTTTGCATTGGATTGTTTCTCTCTCACCCCCTGCATATCTATGATGAAACAGTTCCTGAATCATGGATGCATTATCTCAGAGTTAAGGGTAAACACTAGGATCTTGCTAAATGTTGTCCTTCTGAAGACTCCTTTTTCTTGTGCCTCTGCTTTCTCCTGAAAAAAGAAAAAAGAGATAATAATGCAGAGGTGCTGTGAGCGTGATTTCATTACTGTTTCCAATACTTTGGGACAGGCAGGAGACTGGAGGGCTCACAGTATATCCAGAACCAGGACCCATTAAATGAAAATGCCTCTTGTATAATTTGCTGATGACCTGCTCATGACATTGCCCAGACTGAACCATCTGTGAATGTATTTGCATTTGCTGGAACTGTATGTATATATAAGGCATCTGTGCATCAACCATGTATCTTAGGGAAGAGCAAAGTTTACATTTCAGGAAGATAAATAATTGAGTTCACCTTTAATTATACATAATGTACCTGTATATCTTGTACATACACATGCAACTGCAATCATTGCACTGGCAATGAAAACATTACCAGGAAAAAACATAGGGATTTCAGTGCAATGTAGGAACCATTAGATAAATACAGTTCACTATCTAATGGGGTAAGTTAATACATTCTATTACCTGAAAGTGAGATGTAGTAAAATTAACAACTGTCAGACTGCCTTCTGCACAGAGGAACAGGAGGAGGCTTTTTCTCTAGTTCCCAGAGATTTTTGTCATACTTTTCCTCAAGACCCACCCCTTTCCTATAGTTCCCAGTTCCCCCATTATTTGCAGTGTTGCCCTCCTCACAGATGGCACTCTTGGCTGGGTGAGGGATGGCACTTAGTAGTCACAATGGTGCTGTTGATGCCATCGCTGTAGGACCAACATGTGTGCTGCTGGGCCATGTGACTGCTGCTCCTCTGGAGTGATGGGAGCCCCAGTTACAGATTCATGATGCCAGTGGGCCTTTATTCACCTTGCTTTTTCACTCTCCCACTAATTTTTACAATACGGTTGGGAATTTAATTTTTTCAGACCTCTCTAAAGCTTCATCAAAGGTAGATGGAAGAAAAACTAAAGGGCTTAGAAGTTTTTTGAGAGGGTAAATAATAGAGGAAGAGAGGGACAAACAGGTGGACATAGGAGGATGAACGTTGCAAACTCATTTATCTTTTTTCTTAGGAAAATAAGCTAACTTTTTCCATAAACACTAATGAAATATGTACACATCAGTAAATGAATACTTCTGAGTGGGAGCTTCAAAAACCTTTACTGTGAAGCTGAACTCTGCATAGACTGGTAGACATCAGTGATGGATGTGGTGGCAATGAACTTGTGACTTGCTGCAGGAGGCAGAGGACAGAGCAGTATGGAGATATGATTCCATATCTGTATGACAGATGTGGGAAGATATTAGTTAATCCATGAATTCTTGTGGTTTTCCCTGAGTTAGCTCCCTTGGATTCTCCATTAGCATGTCAGCAGTCGCCACAGATAGTTGTCACAGATATGTGTCCATGTTACCAGTTCAGCCTGCAAAAATAGAGGGGAGAGAAGGAAGATGTTTCCTGCACTCAGGGCACTTGCAGCCTGTGCCACGCAAGGTATCCTATCAGGGTGCAGGAGCAGACTTATTTTCTGCCTGGGGGCACAGACTGACATGGACACCACAGCAGGCCTACATTATCAGCATGGAAATCAGCTCCCAAACCCACGGCTGAAGTTTAGGCATGTTGCTCCGTGGAAAGTGTATCATGACATTTAGTCTGCTGCTTGTACACCCTGTGGTACAAGCCTATTTGTATGAAGTTCAGTAAGGAAAAAAACTGAAGGGTTGGGCACTGTGATTCCCTAGTGGAGATTTGCCTCAGCTCATTATCTTTGGCCACCTCTGACTGGCTACAGCTACTTTACATGAAATATGAATAACATGTAACAACATCTAATAATAACAGTTATGATGTCATTAGCTGTATTTCATGGGTTCAGTTGGGAGCACAGATAGCCAGCTTGGGTATCAAAGTCAGAACTGGATAAAGCTTACTTTGGTTCCAGCTTGCTTCGGTTCCAGCTTACCGGAAAAATGTGGCAGTCAGTGTTTGAAAGTAGACAGACATTCACATAACCCTCTGTTTTGGCATGTTCTTCCTTTAGAAGAGAACAGCGACTAAGCCAACATGATGAATGAATCACTTCAAATCACTAGAGGGTAAATCTGAAAAGATTGCAACTTCATGTTGCAACTTGCAATCATCCACGCTTTTTTCACTGCTAACGCCCCTGAGACTGGAGGAACAAAACGTAAATTCATTGCAGTTTCACACTGGTGGTATGAGTTTAGCTTTAGTGGTAATTTGAGATTTAACCTACTGTAAATAAGAAGAGAAAGTCAGACACACTCCATCTTAAATATACCAATGTAAAAACATTTTGTGTTAATTTTTCCATGAACCGTTTCACATGTGTCAGGCATTATTTTATAACCTGAAGTTTATGGCTGTGCATTTCTGACAAATCTACATTACTGTGTTGCTCTCCTGCCTTTTCAACCAGTTAGTAGTAATGAGCAACCGATTTGCTAAAACCACTAACCAGGTAGCATCCTCCTCGCAAGTGCCAAGGATGCCAATGATTCTTGTACCCCATCTGATTCTTCTTCTCATTTTAAAGCTGCCAGAAATAGCAGTATGTGTGTCTTCATGCATACTGCACCCTAGTCAGTTGTTTGAACTCCAGAAGCCCTGTCCTGCTTGCCTTTATAGCCTGTTTCGCCAGGAATTGTGATTAGTGGAGCTAAATGTTTTGTGCCCCACAAAGGTGAATTTGAAGCATCTTCCATCTCAGAAAAAGCACAGCAAAACTAGGGCTCTCCAGATGTACCTTCTGTGGGCTGCAGGGAGGGAGGTGAAATAAAGCGGCAAGTAGAAAAATCAGTTCTGTTAAAACAGGCTCACTGCTGCTGGTAAAAATACCAAATAAGTGACATTTGAGGGAAAAGTGAGTTCCAGTAGCTCAAGTATTATTGACCCCTGCTGTTGTATCCACCTGCTGCCACTGTCTTTTAGGCTTTTTCACCTGCTGGTGTCTTGATGCTTTCCCCTGCGGTCCCCAGCACCTGCTGGCAGCCTGATGTGACCCTACCCTGCCATGCTTACCTTTCCTTTTAAAAAACATTCCCCTTTTTAGTTGGGAAGCAACCACTTAGGAGCTATTCACATCAGGGATGTGGCTCCATTTCCAGTTCTGAAGTTCTAACAACATCTTTACGTCAAACATCTCCAGTTTTCAGGGGCTCTCAAGTTGCCTGACACAAGCATCCGGCCAAGTAAAGCTCTCTGCTGCTGTCCAGGCAAAGCTAATGACAACAATTAAATTACAAGAGGAGACAAAACTCATCTACAAATCACTTCTACAAACATGGGTAAAGTGGTGGGGCAGAGGCAACCTCTTCCTCTGGTGAATGTGCATATGAACCTAGACCATGCCTCCACGTGTGTACTCGAGCACAAGGAGTGCTCTGGTTGTCTGCACAAGGTGTACCGACCACTCCCAACCAGCAAAAAGTAAGAAAGCTGGTGCAGATTGAATGTTCTTTTAGTTCATGGAAAATTAATTTTTACTGAAGTTACTGAGCATCTGGGTACCCCTATTCCAGGAACTGACAATGTCTAATTTTGTAATTTTGTGCAGGAATTGTCTGTGTCTCTTTCAGTTCATTTGCAAACACACGGTGCTGAGACAGGACATTTGTAATCCATGTAATGCAGAACATTTCACAAAGGACACTAAACACCATGGTTCTCACTTGGCCAGTGGGCAGAAAGAGGCCCAGTGACTAACCCAAGGTCAAACAGCAGCCCAGTGGCACATCTGGTATGCCAGATCTCCAAAGTCATGTAATAATCCTTTATTCACTAGATAGTATTGCTTCCCTAAAGCCAATATAATGATATTCACTAATGAGGTTGTTAGCTTTAATTAAAGCTGGTAGAGTGCATTACATTGCAGGAATTAAATTATTGTTTCATTATTGTATATTATAATAATTACAGAATAGCTAGAATTCTGCATTAACCACAGAAAAAGACTACCTAAATTCTGTATCCTATAAATTTTTAGACACTTTGCATAGGAATTGCCATGTACAAATGAGCTGATGTTCTCAGCCTCATGCTGAAGTATTTGCTTGAAAGCCTCTGGCTTATTAATCAATGCATTTTTTAATAATGGTTTAAAATAATTTTAGTTAAGAACGAAGTACTACTCACTGAAAAGACTGATTCCTTGAGTCTCCAACTTGTTACTGAGGTTCTGTTGTGTGATATCTACTGACATTTGATAAAATAGTTTTGGGTGTGGAAAGTTTGAAATATGAAGTTGGAATATGAGATATGGCATTGTTTCATTTTTGAATAAAAGATTCTACTTTGTTTCCAATTCAAACTGACTCCTAGCTGGAAAACGTAAACAGAATTTAAAGGAAAGCTGAAGATAAAATGTCTAAAATTGGAATAGAAGTTTTCTAGATTACTCTATTTGGGTCTGTTTAGACCTCCATTATAATTTTACAATTTCATTACTATGGAGTGACATGTGTTATTTTACCAGATGGATTTCCCCAAGGACCAGATTTTGATTCTATATGTGTGCCCTCAAAGAAGATAAATATAATTTGCATAGAAAGGTACACAGTCTTGTCTCATACTGTGAATCACGTTATTCCACAGAAATCCTCCTTGATACTTTTTGTGTTGCTTTATGCAGGGAAGGGAGTCAGAAGCAAATCCATGACTTACTAACTTAATAATTCTCTCATATATTATCCCTTAAACTCTAGCCATCAGGCAGCAACAGGATACAATACATTTGTTCACCTATTTTCTTCCTCTTCAAGGCAATCAGGGCAATGACCATGAGCTGGGAGACCAGAAACCATTCCAGGATTCTTGCTTGGGTGCAGTCACAGTGGTGAAACAGAGTAATGCTGCTTGAACCATCCTCAAATTCAGTGGAAATCACATGGGAGGAAAAAGCCTGACTGCTTTATAGGAGGAGCATGTAAATAGCACCATTTTTTTTTCAGTTTTGTTTTCTATCCCTTGAAAAGCAAGAACATATCCCAGGAAAACTAGGAACAAGCACAAGAGCCCTAAGGAGTATGAGGAATAATATTGCCCAAGTCTCTATTTTCTTATAGTAGCTAACAGCACAGGCAATTAGAAAACTGCAAAGAAGATTTCCACCATGTGCAGCGTTAATGTTCATATACTTTGATCTTCCACAATAAGGCAACATCCTTAAAGACTAAATATACTTCCCACATTCACTATCCTTTTTGTTCATCTCCTTCCCTCTGTCTACATTGCAAATGGGGCAAGACTTCCTATTTATAACTGCTTGGACTGGTTTTGGTTCACAGCTGAGCCCCAGACATTTGTGGTTTGTCCTAGGCCCACTCTTTAGGCCTTTCCTTCTCAGAACACATGAGAAATCCATCATTTCAGTCTTACACTGACTATGGTCAAATGCTATGCAGACAGAAGCATTCACAGGCAGATGAATAAGCACATATTCCTGGGTATACAGAATAACTGCCTGCTCATGACAGATAAGGATGTGTGCACGTGTGTGTCTAACTGATGGGTTTGCTCCTGCAGGCACATATTTAGGCGTGCAATTTCCTGCCAGCTCTCTTGAAAAGCCAGATCAAAAACCCAAGAACTGCAACAGCAAACTCTCCTCTGATTCTCTACAGCTTTGTGTTGGGCACAGAATTTACAAAGGTAACTCTTTTAGCAAGCCTTTTCAGAAGCACTTAATTTTCCAACTTAAGAATAAGCTATAGTCTCCTTTTTCTATAGAGATGCAAGTTCAACGTAGATGAACATGTGGGACAGAAATACTCCATAAATACCAAATATTTCAAAGTAATTCACAGAAACTGTGGAAAGCCAAGGAATGTCCTTCCATCCCCTAAAGGAGACAGGAAGCAAGGCAGAGGCTCTGCCTCCAGCAAAAGCATTATGTGATGGTGAACATTCAGGTGTGCTCTTGCAAGTGTTTGAGCCTAGGCTCTCAAGCTGTGATTCAGATGTCTCACTGATGTTTCCAGCATCTGCATCCCAAAGCCAAAGTCTCAAAACCTGCCTGATATCTCAGTCCTGGCTGGTTTTGCAATATCCCCTATTAAACACATCCTTGGGAGGCCAAAGTCCACATGGAGTGATGAGAAATCTTTTTTACATAGTCACGCTCTTTGGGCTTTGTACAAGTGCATCTTCACTTTCAGAGAAGTGCATGGCCACAGCTCTGCATGGCTTCCCGAGTTACATGGTGTTGAAAACCCCATGGTAGCACTGACATTTTCCCACATGCACCTGATGGAGGGTTTCACCAGGGACATGAGAGTGTCAGTGCCTGGTCCCATGGGTCTACACTGAAACCCAGTGTAGACTAGCGTAGACTAGTACAGCTTCAGGGAGAGATCCTGAAAATATCCCATCCTTGTGAGCGGTGTGGTCAGATGAGGATTGCTTGGGAAAAGTGTGGTCTGTGGTGCTGGGGGCTTTGGAAGCACACACTTGTTCCTGGAGAGAGTGGTTTCACAGGGAGACAGACACCGCTGTTTTCTGTGAGAAAGGGCTGATCTAGCTCAAGGGCTGAGCTCATGAACAAGTTTCATGCCAGATCCACCCCCTTTCCTTAGCAATTTTTTTCCCTGCCATCTATTTTAGGAAGTGCCTGATTGGTGTGCCAGCTTTTGCAAATCCCATTTGCAGGTGCTCACCTCTCCTCATGAGCTCAGACCTCTCACCACACTTCTTTTCCAGTGTGAGAGGCTGTGCCGTAGGCATGGGGCAGGAGCCAGGCCACAGCGCTGTGATGCAGAAGGAGTGAGATATAACCCCAGACAGAGCTGCGAGTGTTCATGAGGCAAAAGGCTGCCAAGCGGAACTCGTGCTCATGGTCCAACCCTTGCCAGATCTGTGCATCCCAGCGGTGAATTCCAGCAGGGCACCTGAGGTTACAGCACTGAGTCCAACCACACGCTCAAGCTAAACCTTCCTTTCTGGCAAGATCGCTCAACCACCCGCTCAAGCTAAACCTTCCTTTCTGGCAAGATCACTATCGGACAGCACTCAGCCCATCTGATGGACCTGTGCATTTAATCCTATTACTTAAACACAAGGAGTTGAGCAGTGTCCCACACTGAGCCATGAAATGAGGAGCTTTAGCAATTTGAGTTCATGCAGGAAATGTTTCTGTGCCGGTGGCAAAGCCACATCAACCCACATTAAAAGACAAGCTTCCAAGAATGATGAAGATAGCATCTTGTTAGCAGCAAATACAGAGACTTAATTTAATTAATTATAATATAGCAGCTTTTCAAAATGTCTGAGAAACCTTACTGGATAAGAACTACAATACAAAGGATAGGAAAGGTAAATCTGTAGGTATAAAGCAGGGGAAATTTCAGGTATCCACTCATTTCTTATTCTAACTATGTTCATGCTTCCCTTTACTTGCTCTGCTCTTACTTTCATCTCCTGAAACTGATTGCATCATTACTGAGATGAAAGGGAAAGATAGGGGGAAAATGTTGAAGAAGAGGTAGATCACTTATGACTGTGTACTATAAGGACAAGGTCTGTTTAGCTTCATGTTTAGGTTGGTCTTGGTGAACGTTGTGATCTGTGACCTGAAGTCTAGAAGGAAAACAGGATTAAGCAGGCTAAGAAGCAGTAAAACAATTTGATTCAGAGTGCGTGAGGACTGGATTGCTTAAATTGCTCATTTATCTCAGTTTTTAATGATTTATCTAGCCAGGTTATGGATGGAAAGCTAATGTAAACAGTTGCTTTTCTATGTTTTTCAAGGCTTCCTAGTTTTAGTCGGATAGGGAATTTGCAAAAATTAATTTTCTTACAGTATTTCCAGATCATTTTCATAGCTGAAGCCATAAGCAAGCTGTCATATGGAAAGACCCATGTGTATATGTTGCCATTTTCTAAGCTTAGAAATATTCTGAGCTTCATTCTAGCTTTAAGTAAACATCCATACCAGTTATTATGCTGTCTGAGTGGTTCAACTTTCTGCATTTGATTCTGGTTCCATCATAAGACTGAGAAAAAAACTACTCTGTCAGATTTACACCTCAAATATTCAATATCTTGTTCTTCAGCACTTGATACTAATAAACGGAAAAAAATGTTGCAGTGAAGATACCCTGTGTGGTAAGGATCCAAGAAGGAATTTAAATTCATCACAGCTGTGATACAAGAAATATATTTTGCTTTTATATTTGGATTCCTTTTTCTCCTGAAAGCAAAAAAAAAAAAAAAAAAAAAAAAAAAAGCAGGATAAAATGCAAAAAAAAAGGGTTTTTTTAGAACTGGGCCACCAGTAGTTATTTTTTCCAAGCTAAACCTTCAGTTATAGAAACTATTCAACAGAAGCACAGAAAAAAACCTTTTCTTACATTGCACAATATGTCCAAATAGACAAATTTCTTGCCAGTGGGTGACTTTGCACATAAGACAAAATTCTTAAGTCCACAGGGTAAATTCTGATTTGGATAGTCTGCTCTTCTTTTCTATGCTGTGGAGCTAAATAATGGCAATAATGAAGCAGAACAGAAAAATATTATGACTATAACTTTGGATGGCACTTGTTCTTGCAATGTTAACTGCACGCACTGCTTTCAGACCAACTTTGAGTAGATGGCTACATATATATGAAATGTCACCAGGCTAATTCTCTTGGTACTAATTGACCAAATAATGAATGAATGTGGAGTCTGTACTTTCAGCATGCCTGGAGGGCGACTCTACCAAAGCAGAGTAAAGACACGTTGCCAGGGCACCAGATGCATAGGAAAAAGCCTGCTAAGCTGTGCCGGACTCAGTATCTAAAGGGAGGAGAAGAAACACCCAGGGTAGTTCAGCAAAGCCTCTCTCGGAAGATCTACATTTATCTAAATACCTTTCTCAAAAGGGTCTCTCACAACTGAGTTGCCACTTCTAGGTGTAATTCAGCAACGTTTAGAATCAGATCCAAGTTTCTCCCCAACCTTATTTTACATTTTCACACAAGGCTTCATGATTATTGGTTTGGAACATTAAAATGCAAATGATAGAGGAAGCAATACATATTTAAATGTACAGTGCTAGCTTGTTATAAAAGCTCTTCTGGAACAGAATGACACTATTTTCTTCAGCAACTTCTAAAAGTGGCAAAATAAAAATGAAAAGGGAAAAAACCCTTCAGGCCTATTTGCATTCATGCTTTATTGGTCATGCTGAAAGAAAAAGCTTAGTAAGCTTGGAGGAGGGGGGCAGGGGGAGAAAAAGTCATTAGTTTAAATGCAAAGTGCAGCTAACTCTATGACTTCCCAGGCAGCACGAGGAGGAGAGGGTGCACCAGGGGCATTAGATTTGAAGCAAGGGTAACCTTGTCCTTACAGAAAAACAAAGAAGAGCTTTAGCTTATCTTGACTTCGTCACTTCTAGAATCAATATCCTGTTCCCATAAACACAAAGGAGAAATAGTTAAGCAAGGAATAAAACCAGGGCAGAATGCAGAAAGCCTCTCTGCCTCCTACCCCATCCTTGCGGGATGCCCTGTTATTTTCCAAATTTAACTTCTGGCTAAGGAGTGACAGAAGGTCACTTATTCTCATGATGGGTTTTTTTCAAAGATTGTGTTGTTACCAGGGCAATACAGAATGTTTCCCATTGTACTTTTTTAATACTGCCTTCCCGCTACTATATTCAGTATTTCCTGAAGAGATAAAGCAAGATTTTAAAAATATGGAAGACATTTTTCATAATCTAAAACTGTAGCTCACAGCTGTGTGCCTGCTTATTCCTTGTTTCCGCTCCAGACTCAGCATTTAATGTTATAAGTAAATGGGTAAAGGAGGCAAGTGGTTGAGCTGTCACTACAAGCCATTTCTGCCCTCTTTACGCACACTGACACAAAATATCTGTGCTAGGTCCACTTGCATCCTTGGGCACAGTTCTGCTTCTTATGGAGGGACTGTAGAATTGGGTTCTGTTTTAGCAGTAGCAGGTGTGAATACAGGTTGCAAACAGTCCCAAAAGGTAGGACTGTATTTAGTTTCTAAACTCCGTGAAGCTGAAGAGCATCTGGATACAGGCCTGGATCAGCTTTCTGTTATGGAACAGCATGTCTTGATGAATTGATGAAGTCAGCAGAAAACCTAATGCAGGCCTCCCTCCTGCATGCACCCACATACGCAGCCATACACACACAGAGGTACAAACAGTCTATTTTCAGGTGGAGTTTAAATGAGGTCCCAGAATTTAGTCTTAACATGCTGTCAAAAATGTTTTTGCTGTAGGAGTTGTGTCTACATTCGCTTTTGGCAGGATAGTGAGGAAAGATGGGAGAGTAACACCCTTGGTTGAGGGAGCAAATGAGTTGGCAAAACGGCTGTCGTGTGTACCAGCCTCTGCTGAGAACAGAATTGGGAGCTTTGAAAATTATAGCCTTTGCAAATATTTACATATCAATTAGCATGGGATTGGGATCCAGAAGATTACAGTAAAACAAAATTGAAAAAACTAGGGCAAAAACACTTTTTAGAAAACCTGAAACTGTTACAGGTTAAGTTAAAATGTTGGCAAATTCCTAAAGGGAACATACACTTTCATACCAGTCAGATCATCTTGAAATGGGACTCTATTACTTTCACAATTTCTAAGTTACACTTGTTTCTAAGTTGCAGATAATCAAACTGCAAAGTGAATTAGCTTGTTGGAGTCCACTGCTTGTGTTTCTCTTTATTACCACTCAGGTTGTCTTGTGCTTGCTCCAAAGATGTGGTCACTACGCCAGGGCTGCAGCCAGCAGCTGTGGGTGGGTGCATGGGAGGGGAGCTTTGCTTTTTTCTCTGTTGTTCTTTTCCTTTGGCATACAGAAATTTTCTGAGACTTAAGTACAATTTATGACTCTAACCCTTCAAAAAGTCATCTTCCATAATGCCAATTTACTCTTTTAAATAGAAAATCATTCCAAATAGTATCACCCCCTCCTCTGCCTCATCACCAGGCTGGCATTACACAAGTGAAAGGCTGCCTGTTTCTCTCTGTCTGAGCTCTGGTCCCTTCACCAGGGTCGTCCCCAACAGGCAAAACTTGCAGCTCTGGGATTCCAGCTTCCTGTGCCAGTATATGACTCACACTGGAAATTATTATGAACATGAATTGAAATAGTACATGAAAACATATTAAAAAGCTCTTCTTCATTAGCTGAATGTCAGCAACAGGGTAATGGTCACCAAAGGGAATCCAGTGCTACACTCTTAAGGATCCAGTCAGCTATCTAATGGCTTTCTGGAGGAGATGATGTCCCAAAAGCAAGCCAGTTACTTATTTGTATTCCAAACATTGTATTACCAAACCGGATACACACCACAACTGTTTCCTTGTAAATTAATAACCCCCTTACCAAGCACAGTTTGGTTTGGCCTGTTCTGGATATCATTAGTTTCTTATTAGTTGCTGTTAATAAGTTTCCTTCTGAGACCTAATTACAAATAGCACCGCTGAGGTTTAACAGCACAAACAGAGATATAATATCAACAGAGAAGGTTCCTCCTGTTTTCTTTATCCTAGAGCATTCTCACAGACCATAGAGGGAGTCCATATGTAAAGGCAGCTCTTCCTGGATGTTCTTTAGTTTCAGGGTTTTCATGCATTCACTCATCTGGGTGTCTTCTGCAGCATCTCCCTTTCAGTAATCTAATCAGTCCTTGGTTTCACATCTCTTGACCTCTTCAACCATCTTGTTTGACTTTGTCATTATTTTCTCTGCATGTTTTGACGATCTGTTTTATTTTCTGTTTCCTACCTGCTGCAGTTCTCTTCACTCAGTAACTCACTTCCAATCCAGAGTGCTGAAAATGGAAAACCAAATCTACTTGTATTTATCTAAGAAGTCTCCAGAAGTGCAGTTAGCAGCCACATTAATAAAATAGTAAAATAGAGAAAACTACTTTTAACTGAAACTACTCTGCAATCCCGTGTTATCATGCAGGAATGGAGAAGACAATGAGGTTCACCAGCAGCCAGAATGTACAATTGGGGCACAGATTCCTACGTAGAGGAGCACAGAGAGTTTGGTACCAATTCTGTTACATGTCCTAGCTCCAGAAGAGTACCTGTTTTCATAAATATTCCATTGCAGTTTCTCAAAGAGTGGTAAAATGTGGGTAAACTGTGGTAAATCTCATCCTAAGGGTACAGATCTGGTAGAAATACAGTCTAGGTAATAATTAAGGATAACCAGAAGGCAAACCAAGTGTTTCTCTTTAGCTTTCTAGGATATGGGATGAATAGGACATCTGAAGCTGCTGAAGAAAATATTTTTTTTACAATATACTTAATAAACGGATAGATATCTAGTCGCACAACACCACTGTGACCTTGATTTTTAGAATCAAGAAAAACAGTCTACATATGTATATGGACAATAAAACCACTCAGCCACATTAGATAAGGTTGGAGTGTTTTTAGGCAGGGATACACAGTTTCATACTTCTGTGGGTAAGGCAATGATCAGCACAGGTTGGTTGAAGCAAGTCTATTTTAAGTAGCTACAGTTCAATCACAGAACACAAGTACTGACTTCATTGTGCTTGAAACCAAGAGGGCAAGTATAATGGTATCCTTCACCACTGAGCGCCTCCCAGCTTTGATCATTTGGGTACTGCTTGCTTGTGCTAACCAGCAATGCTGTACTTCTCCGCCAGCAGTCTGATGTGGCTTCTGCTCCCATGTAGCTTGCACCTCCTCTGGGAGAAGCTCTGAAGCCTATTTTGCTTTTTATTCCAGGATCCAGCTCTGTTTCCCAGACAAGTAGGGAGTTGGCCCACTGTGTCACAGGGAGACACGTCAGCCAAATGGGCTGGCTCAGCTCCCTCTGTTTCTTTAGTCAGAGGAGACACCCAAGCTCAATGACCCCAGAGAGGTTATCCTGAGCCAAGGGGAGTGAGTCTGGCCACTCAGACAGCACACAAAGGGCTTTACCTTGCCCAGATGTGCCTGTCCAGAAATGAGGCTTCTCATCCAAACTAGTGTCTGTAGCCAGTGGCAATGGAGGAAGGCAGCTCTGGCTGATTCATCCCCTTTTAAGCAAGGTATATGGGTAGGTGGGATGAATCACTTGTCTGGTACTGCCTTCATTGACTGCAGAAAGAATCAGGCAACTAACTTAGGTAAGATGCTTCATTTTTAAGTGAGTAAAATTAGGTTAAATTAATCCCTCCCTGTGTTGCACTGTAATGGGGAAGGTTAATGATAGCACATTATTTGAAGAAAGAGACTGTTTCCTCACCTCAGTAAAATAAAATCACTTTGTTTTCCAGCTATGCTGTTTGTTCTGATGGGTGTATCACTGCTCTCTAATACAACAGGTAAAATGAGAGGAGACATCTAAATCGCTGATGCAATATTGCCAATTTTTTGTATCTTATTGCTGGTCTCTCACAACATGTTCTGTTTCTTGAAGCCTTGGGCATTGAAAACAAATGAGAATACCACCTTCCTTTTCTAATATAAACCAGAATTTTATTCTTCTAGTCATCTGGAAAACAAGCGTGAAAAAGCATGATCTGAGTGTGCTATACAAGGAAAAAAAAGGCTAAACACAAATAAAAAGTACCCAGGATAAGCTAAAAAAGGAAAAGTTGCCTTCATTTTAACCTGATTTTCAAGTTTGACTCAAGAATTTTTTCCTTTTGCTTTCAGTAGTTTTGCTCTATAAAAAACCAAAATGAACCCTAAGATTTCTTGCAAAGATAATTATAAAAAAAAGGTCTTCAGCTGCAGTATCCATTACAGCACGATCACTGAATGGCACCAAAAACATTAGCTTTGCCACCTGTTCCTTCATGAGCCAGACTCTCCAGCATTTTCCTTCTATTTTCTTTCGCATACAGGGGCCACGTGCAAAGCTCAGAGACCATCTCTAGCTGTTGGTTGTTCATTGGGCTGTTGTGTTCAAAACAGAGGAGGGTTCCTTAGCCTGTTGTGTTTCCCTGTGCTACAACGTGTGTCCCTAGTCACATGGAAGAGTCACACAACAGTGGCCCAGACACAATAGTCCTACTTTGACTTGTTACCTCATTATTTATCCATTCATTCAGGCCACAAGGCTCTTACAATCAACTGTAGGTCAAAGCCTTTTCCCCTGCCAGAACAAGAAAATTTTCTATTGTATTTCAGCATGTGACTTAAAGTTCTGTCCAAATCTTGAGGAAGCAGTGGCAATACAGCTTTACTAATAAGAATTAATGAAAATGTGTACTTTAGATGCTGAAGGATGACTCAAGAAGGCACAACCATCCGCACAACAAGCAGCTTTCTGCATTTGAGCACTTGGCAAAGGGTAAGCATACAGAATTGCAATCCTGTGTGGAAGCAAAACTTCATAAACATGGGAATGACGGAGTAGGAGCCAAAAAGGTTTTTCTTACTGTTTTGATGACTTCGAAGTAGGGTTCTTGGTACATATCATACCTTAAAATGAAATTAGGAAGAAACTCAATGCAGAAGATGTGTGTGTATCACCCAGCAGCTGAATCTCATTCCGGACTCATGATTTGACAGTTGACTTCTGTCTTGGGCAAGTTGCTGCTCTCTTAGCCTTCATTAAATAGGTGCACTTGAAATGGACCTATTCCACTCGGTCTTTTGCAGATAGTAGATATTTTAAATTGTCTTTGAAACGTTCCGAAATTCTGCAAGGCAAGGAATTATACACAGTGCAAAGTATGACTAATGCATGTGTGAGTCATCGACTGTGTTACCAAAGATAGTTTTAGAGAAACTAATATGCACAAAATAAGGCTGATCCTGCAAAATCCAAAGATCTCCTGCTGTGTGTGTGATGAATGTGAGCACACCAAACAGTGTACCGGGATTTTCCCAAACCTGCTTCAGCCTGCTTCTGCTGCCCCAGGAGGGAAAACACCTACTGCTGGGCCAAGGCTGGGTACTTTGGATGTCGCACCATGCCTTCTTGTGATCTGTGGAAAAATAAGCAAGCCTGGAAGGAAGAGGGAAAAAGCATCTTGTCCACAAGCAGAGGAACTTTGGGGAATACTGGCCTAAGATACCCTGCCTGGCTACGCTGAAGCATGCTGATGGAGAGCTGACCCTGACAAGCCTGCCATCTGGCACACACAGTGTGCTGCAGCACGAAGAAAGAGATGTTGTTTTCCACCAGTACTGTGTCCAGACAACCAGCAGTAGTGGCAGCCAGGGAAATGGCCTTATTCTTTTGGCAAAAGTCTATCCATATATACATGTGTCTGTTCCCTAACCCACCCCCTGTCTGAATGAGAAATCAGGGCCTTCTTGACATGAGGCAGCACACACCAGATGCGGAGCAGTCAACAAGACAGATGCTGCCAGAGGGACAAAAGAAGTAATCATATAAATACTTAAAAGCTCCTTTTAATCAAAATATTCATTGTCCTTTCTAAAAGGAAGGTACTTTTTAATAGCTATTTAATTCCTTTTGAAGGCAAGGAGGGGGCGGAGGAAATATTTCTTTACAAGGATGAGGCGCTTTTTATTTTTTCATAATTGTAATAACTTAGTTGAAACTCCCTTCCTTTTCTTTTTACAGTGATTTTTCCACATGGGATCTTATAAGGAAAGCAAACTTGGGGCTACATCTCTGCTCACATATGTATCAATTTTATGAACAGTATGAGCAGTGTATATCTGAGGAAGGAGGGTCTCCTGATGGGATGGTAGAGACTGCTAGGAACTGATCCCCCGCAGTGCCCTCAGCCTTCCGCAACACGCAAAAATCTGCCAACTGCATTAGACCCATGTAAATCTGCCTGACAGTCTCCACTGTCCACTTTTGTTATTTGTTTCCATCTTTATTTCCAACATGTCCACTGACTCCCTGTCCTGCTTGTAAGGGCTTATAAAAGATAAGCCTTTCCTGCATACAGAGTGAGCATGAAGGGGAACGCCTGCCTCACCAAGCAGCACCCAGACCATCAGCCAGCAGCACTGCCACCGCCATCCCTGCTCCTACAGCCCAGTGCTCACTGGCACTGGGCTTTTCACAATCATACAGCCAGGCACCATTACAGCTGCTGCCTGGGCTGCCAGGAAGGACAAAGGCTTCAGCAAATGAGAAGTGGATGCAACACCCAGGCTTGATGGTTGGTCCCCAGAGTACCTCCTTGCTCTGAGGAAGGCACAGCAGCAGCTGTCTAGAAGTTCACTTTAATTTTAAACCCCATCTGCCCGCACAGTCTCAGGAATGGCAGCATCAACTCTGTCTTTTTCAGTTGTGTGGAGGAAAGGCAAAGAGGGATGGCAGCAGGATGTGGCATCCCAAGGCAGAAGCATTTTGATGTTTTGTCCCAGCCTCGCCACTCCCCTCCCCTCTCCCTGTGAGGATGCTGGCACAGATCATGAGCCCACTGAGGTCCCAGGGGATGACACCATCTGCAGTGAGGCTGATGAATTAGATTCTGTACGCCAACAGCTGATGCAGAGGTAATGATGGGGGAAGAAACCTTGTTTTGTCATTGTGTCTCTTCCGGAACACATTCCAGCCAAATGTTTCCCTACCTATTCTCATTTGTGAAGGCAGCCCCTGAGACGGCTCCCACAGCAAATTCATCACTAGTGATGCTAGCTTCCCTGCAGTGGTTCTCATATGAATCATGTCTTTAGGATCCTGCAAGGCCTAATTGGGCTCAGTTAAAGCGTCTTACTTCGGGTGCATAGATAGCTCAAAACCAGAGTCATGTCTTTCATGTCATTTTCATCATAAGCAAGACAAATGTCTTGCTTGTGAGTTAAGCACCCCTTTAGTGAGGCACAAACATTTCAGAAAGGTGTCATTTGGTTAATATTCATGGTCATGTCCAACACAAGTGATTCTACTCAGGTTTGACTTTGCCTTTCACTTGGAAAACAATGCCAGACTTTTATCTGATGACAGATTTTATCAAATCTGAGGAAAGCTTGGCAATGTGACCCCAGATGATTACTCAAGAACATATCCCAGATGTGTCGCAGCTCAGTGACTGATGGCTGCCAGATGGCAGCTCTGGAGAGGGCAGAAACAGGTACCATTTTAACATGTTTTTGTCTACTGTGACTCCTTGATCCTCAGGAGAAGGCAGACACAAGGTATGCAAGAGGCAGTGTCCCTGGAGATGACAGGTTGAATACAGAACCTCAGGAACATCTCATTTTGACTTGCACTGTTGGCACTTTCTAAACTCTGTCCTAAGATCACAAGGGCTAGTCATCTGCATAACCAAAAGCAGAAAAGCAGGGAGAAGAGGGAAGCCAGGCTGTTCCCATCCTGACAGGAGCTGGCTCTTTGCAGCACACAAACCCTGACAAAACCCTTTATAGAATTCACAGTGAGAACTGCAGCTGGGGCATATGCAGCCCTCAGGGGCTGAGTCGCTCCTCAGCAGTTAAGAGATGTTCATGTGGTGTGGCAAGGGCACTGCCAGCTCATGGGGGTCCCACCATGCACGAGGGGCATGACCCAGCTATGTGTTCAAGCTGGCCCGAGGGGCTTTAGCCATCGCAGTTCAGTTTTTTTCTTATCGTCTTTCTCTGTAAAGGAAATGTCATTCACAACACATTCACAGGGAAAAATATTAGGAAAACACCAGCTGATATGAGTAATTAACATATTTAACAATTGCTGCTTGATTTCACACAACAACCTCTCTTCTGAGGTACTGCCCCTCCCAAATTGCTTAAAATCTACATAAAAAAAAATAAATTGCAGAAAACTCTAAAAAAAATAAAAATAAAAATAAAAATCACCTTTTATTTCTATTTTAGACCAAGGACTAGGTGGTGATATTGACAGCTAACAACACCAATAATGAAAAGCAGTTTGTCTTTCCGCACAAACTTCATTACCAGCAGTTTGGGTGAAGAGACCAGCTCCTTTCATTAGAGACACCATAAGGGGCAAATCTTCCTGTGGCAGAACTTTCCTGTGGTAGGTAACTTCTGTGCCTTTTAGGTAAGTACACAGATATACCTTTACCTTCAATGAACAACCTGGTTTAATATGGTAACAAAGAGCTGAAAGTTGCTTGTTAATAGCAGAGAGTCCTATTGCATATAAGCAGTTCCCATAAAAACTTCTAGGCAGGTGGTCCTTCTACCCACGCTAGCCCATGCCTATTTCCTTGTGCCAGGGGGCAGAGAGATAGCACGCTTCCTTTTTGCCTTCAGACCTGGTCTATAGGTAAAGGTCCCTCAGTAGCTTCCTGAAGGGTCAGAATTCATTCCCTCTATATAGTATATAGTGACGCTAGGGATTAGAGCGCCTTGAATTATTTAGTGTTTCTAATTTATATAATGAATGCAACTTTCAGTTCCCATTCATGGAGCCTCCACAAAGAGGAAATGTCTTTTACAAGCATGTTCTTTCTTTGAAAGAGTTTGAATTAGTTCATGGTTAGGTTTAGAGCAAATAGCTCTGAGCATTAGCAGTCACATGCTGTACAACCTGTGACTGCCGTCTAATTTCTTCTTTGGTTGGAACAACCAAAGAATAGCAACCAGGACTTGTATTCTCCCCCATTTGCAATTGCTGAGAAAATCTAGCATGATTTTTTTTTTTTAATTTTTTTTTTTTTTTTTAAATAGACCCAAGAGTGCTATGTGGGCGCAGCTTTATTTTGACTGCTGGTGTTCATGATGTTTTGGTTTCTACAAGTAATTCTGCAAGTCAGAACCCATTCATGCCTGTAAAAGGCAATGAAAGGGACTAGAGGCATCAGCAATATGAGTCAGCAGGTTTTATTTTTACAGGCATTTGTGAATACCCATTTGTGGTATTAACCAAAGGATCTTTCTTGCCAGCTAAACAAAAGGTGGACAGTTGCAAGGTAGAGGCAATATTGTCTGGAAAACTGCCTGATTCCAATGCAGACAATCCACATTTCATACTTCTCCAAACACCACGAAAGAAATGTCAGTGACCCTTTTCACAGCCTGACGTGAACACGGCGAACTCTCAAAGTCCCATTGAATTCAGTGGGAGCTGGATCAAATCAGATCGTTCGCTGCTACTGGCAGCCTTTCACACTTCTGAAATGCATTTCTTAAGGCCCATTTTTCAAGTGCCGATGTTCAAGCCAGTGCAAAAACAAAGACTGCAGAATGTGTGTATCACATAAGGCATTCAGCTATTCCTTGCAGTAGGAGCCATCTGACTTATGCTTCGTCAACCTGCACAAAATTTGAAATCTTCCCTCTATCCCTAAGCAATAATTAACAGCTGAGTGCTGTAATGACTTCATGTTTTACTAAGACTTCATTTTTTACTAAATATAAACCATCACATTTACTAGCACATTAAGGACTATTACCACCAATAATTAAAAACTGAACTACAACTGTCCAAATAAATGAAAAGAGTATGTTTTATAATGCCTGATTCTTGCTCTTATATTGCACTTCCTAATTTGCAACGTCTAGTGATTTGCTGCCAATTAATGTTATTCTAATGCACATATGTTTTACCAATGAATCTTTAAACATCTGCTCCTCCTCTCTCTCTGTAAAAGGTACCTGTGAGAGCAACTGGGAGAGAAAGCAATTGGCCAGCTGAAAAGAATGAAAGGTAAAGACACACACAAGAAACCCACAAAACGTGCAGGAAAAGTCCTGCTTCACCTGTCTTGTCTTTTATGCACCAGGACTGATCAGCAGATGATTTGCTTTGCAGTATTTATGAGATATTTCAGGAGCACCTATAAGACTGACCAATCTGTGCTGGTAAACCAGACTATCACTGAGTGAGGACCTCTTGTGAGATTCCGGGTGGTGGCATAGAGCAACATCAGCAAAGGATGGGTGTGTTTGCAAGGCATATTTCTCAGGAGGTGTTGTGACATTGTCACACCACCACCCCGCTGCAGGACAGGGTGCCGGACCATGGTGCAATCCGCTTGCACAAATAGGCAGCAGCTGCAAGAGCTCTGAGCTTGAGCACAGTGAAAATGAAAGGTTAGAGGGGAATGGGGCCTGCCTTCACTTCCATCTTTATGGCCTGCTGCTACAGCATGTCTGAGACGATGCACAGCCTGGGCAAAACTTTCAAAGGACCACCCATACTCTGGTTAAAAGTGAGTCGTGCTCTACAGATCCTTAGCCTCATGGAAAATAACAGTAGCTTCCTTAGGACAGGATCTGACTTTACCCAGTTATTTAGAGAGCAACAGACAGATTAACACATAGACTCAAGAAAAAGAAAGAATGAGACAGAAAATAAGATTGATAATAATAATTAAAAGTCAATGAGACACTCATACATGAAGCTTTGTTACTGGGGTAGGTTGTATTGTCTCTGTGCCAGTGGAACTTAATAGCAAGTCATTAGTCATCAAATCGTTAATACTGATTTTAAATCAAATAATGTGTCTTGGAGATTTACCTATAAGAGCTTAGGCATCTGAAAAAGAATGTACTACTTAATCATTAGACCAATTAGGGGCTGCAGGTTAAATATACTATGTAAAGGAGAGCCACTATTATCTGCAAGACAATAAGTCTGATTCTGATTTCATTTACCAAAAGAGCCCCCATTAATATTTTAAGTCAGATACATAGGATCAGAATTTCAGATTTGTATCTTTTTTTTTTTTTTTTTTTTTACCCAGTGATTAAAGACAAGACCTCATTGCACATGATCACCTTCTGTGGCATACTCTTTTAAATGAGAATTGTTCAAACTGTAAGAAAGCGAGAAAACCAAACTGGAGTAAGTAAAAACATGTGCCTTTCTTTTTTTGCCTTCCAGTATAATTTACATATACTCACCTTCCTGTTTATATTGTAAAAGTATTCAAAACTAATGAAAAAAAAATAACTTCCTAGCTAGTACTTTGAAAGGAAGCTTGAGCCTGGAGGAAATTTCACAGCTGTGCTGTAGGCTCCTGGGGAAAAAAGAAGCTTTATAACACAAATGCTGCTGACACAACCTTCAGCGCAGTGATGCTGGCAGTTCTTGCAATGTGTGCAAGGTCTTCTAGTCTGAAAGTGCTAAAAAAAAATGAAGGCAGTTTGTCTTCAAAGGCCTCACTTTCCACCTTATCAGGAGCAGGTTTCAGTTCAGGAGATGTGTATTTGCAATCCATGATCTCTCTGATCAAGCCCTCTTTAGCTCTTTTTTTTTCCAGATAAAACTTCTTTTGAAGTGAGTGAGAAGGTCTGAACAGGGTACAGTTATATATAGTCATACAGTAAAGCCCAAATTACTGAATATAATGGGGAAGACCATAAAAGCTGCAGATTCCTGCATTGAGGAGGAGAGAGGAGACATAGATGAAGCAGCTCCTTTCTTTCCAGTGTGGTACAGGTTTTCCTATATGCTACATTACTAGAGAGGATTCAGCACACTGCTGTAATGCAGCCAGCTGGTCTCTTGTTCATTTGGGCTGTACAGCTCCTATGAAACATATTGTAATAATAATAACCTTGACAGGTTATTATAGCAGACACTGGAGGAAGTCCTATCTCCTCTTTCTTGGAAAAGAGGAGGTCTGTGAAAAAATTCTCACTAATGTTTTCATCCCAAAGGTCAAACCCAGGGAGAAACAGAAGAGTGAATGAGACTATGGATTTACAGAGTTCCACACTGTGTCCTCAATATTAGGGCAGAATGGCTCAGGTTAGTACAAATAAGGCACCTTTTGGTGCCTTTGAAGATAGCAAAATAGCAACATTTGACACATCTGGAGAGAGTTCCAACAGAGGGCTACAAAGATGATGAGGGGACTGGAGCATCTGTCGTACAAGGAAAGGCTGAGACACCTGGAGAAGAGAAGACTAAGATGGGAACTTATCAATGTTTATCTAAAGGGTAGGGGGTTGGACTAGATGATCTCCAGAGGTTCCTTCCAACCCCTACTGGTCTGTGATTCTGTATTCTATGATTCTGTGATCCTCACACTCTTTCCAAGGGGGTTCCTTTGAGCAGTTCAGTGTCACCCCACTGATAATCTGCAGCAGTCCTCCAACATGCATTTGTCTAAGCTCCTTTCTACATCCCTTGAGGCAGGTAGAGGGACAAGAAAATGAGATAGATGACAAGAGCAGAAAAGTAATCTTACAAGATTTTAAAGTGAGGTCTTTGGAGAGTCCAGTTGAGTCTCCATGACAAAGGGTTATGCTGCTGGAATGTCTGCCAAAGTATGGCTAGTGACTGTTCCTACATCACTGCTCTGCAGCTCCACTGCCGAACAGTAACAACAGCCACACAGGGATCCCTATTGCGCCCTGGGCTTACTGGTTTAGTACTTCAGCACAAATCATCATGATCATTTTCCAGTGGTACTCGCTTCTTTTTGGAGCACCCTCGTGAAAAGCATAATGAAGAAAATACACCTGACCCACAGCAGTTCATGGCACATGGTATTAAACATGTTCCCTTTAATGCCACACAAGGGACTTTCATTTAAATGACTTGCCATACAACAGCCAGGACATCATTCTAGGCCTTATTTTTGTAGGAAGTCTTTGGGTCCGAATAGAGAGCTGAGCTTTCTTAAATTATAAATATCCATTGCCAAACCCACACTATTTTTCATTATGCGGGCTCTAGGCCTCTCATTCCGCCGTTAGTAATCTAGAAAGTAGAAATTAAACATCCTCCTTACCTGCCATTTAGCCTACAGTTTCACAAACAGTAGCTTTTGTTTTCTTTCCTGTTAACTGTTTCCTCACAATTTATCTGCTGGAGTATCTTTTCTGTGGGAAAACATTAATCTTTTGCCCTAGCATTTCACAGAAACCGAAGCAGAGCCTTGAGGGTATGTCTATGATGCAGGCAATGTCTGCAGTGTCAGTTGGTTTTGTATCTCTGGAAAGTCATGAAGCGGTGAAAGCCCGAATGGAAGTACCCTTCCCTGTGCCTAGGAGTTATAACCCGTCTGCTGCATAAGCCACTGACCTCCAACTCCACGCCATGCATTGCCAGCGCTGGGAGAGGATGGGCAGACATCTCTGCCAGAGCTGCTGCCCCGAGGACTTGACTGCAGATGGTCTGTGGGAGCTGTCCTGCCTCTTTCCTTTCTTGGCTCTGTCCCTTCAGGGAGGAATCACAGACCTCGAGCTACAAGAAGATTCAAGGACGTAGTTCATCCTTACCTTAACTGCGAAATGCTGGAAGGACCCAGCCAACCATCTGGCTTCTCCATCAGGTTTCTAATGCTGTTTCAACAGAGGAGTCTTAAAGTCAGGAAGTGACCCTGGATCTCTGGTGTGGAAAGGAAGGAGCTACTGGCCAAGCATTTCTGATTTCTTCTTCTTGTGACCCCAAGAATATCACAAATCTTTGCTGAGAGTTAAAAATCAGCCCATCAGAGAGAGGACTTTTATTCAGAGACTTACTTTAAAGATCTGGATTTTGAAAAGGCGTGAAACAAAAGTGAAAGATTCATACTTCAGATTCCTGTTCAGCATTTATGTCCATCCACAAGAGGCCCAGGAGTTAGTAAATCTGTCAGTGATGTTTTAATAACTCTCAGCTAAAGCCTAATTCACTAATCTGTCAATACAGAAAAGCTTTATTGCTGTGGAAAAGTAGATCCACTCAGTGCAAACATGTATTTTGCTAAATATGGGAGAATTATGGACAAAGGTAATCTATTTTTGCTGCTGCTTTATATTGTTTATTAACTGTCCAAAAGCTCATCTCTTGCCACTTGCCAGCTTTTAGGTGTAATTTGTAGAATATGTGTAATTACAGAGAGACACCTACACACAGAGAGCTGCACATATATATGTACCTACAGGAACAGTTTTCTACATTTGTAAAAAAAAATATATATAAAAAAATACTAACTGCTGAAAACTTTCTCAGTAAACTGCCTGGATGGATTGTGACAGATCTGAACAAATTGCTTCATCTATATGGTTCAGTTCTGTGTCTGGAAAAATGGGGAAAACAGACCCA
Source organism: Actenoides lindsayi (assembly GCA_025331215.1). Taxonomy (NCBI): domain Eukaryota; kingdom Metazoa; phylum Chordata; class Aves; order Coraciiformes; family Alcedinidae; genus Actenoides; species Actenoides lindsayi. The sequence continues at coordinate 156,984 of WTSP01017080.1, forward strand.
CATATACAGCTCTTCAATGTGTCTCAGGTACTGGGAGGAGAAGGAGGGAAACTTCCAGGATAAAAGTAGCGGACATGTCTTGGGGCATGGTCAAGGTTGCATAGGAAGTTCCTGATGACTGATATGGGTATTTCATCAGGCTCTGCATGAAACACCAAGCTATGTATTTTTTTGACAAGGCTACAAAGAAAACCAGAACAGGTACACTGTTCACGGCACAGCTGCGCAGAGTCCATCCTTCCAAAGGAAGAGGTAAAGGTCCTGACAAAACAATTATGTGAGCGTGCAGTGAAAAGTCTGTATTGTAATGGGTGTGTACACACACACACACAAGCTTACTGCTATGAAAAAGCCAGGGGTAACTTTACCTCAGTCATTTCCCTGCAGCTGGCTTTGCAGCCTTGAAAACCTAAATGTTCTTCTAATATTGGACTTCTGGTATAGTGTTTTATGACTTCATTTGTCATACAGTTTTATTTTAGGTACTGCTTTTATTTGAGCTTTAAAGTAGAGGATATGTGGAGAAAGGGCAATAACTTGCCTATAATAGGGGGCAAAAAGAACAATTTCTTTGCCTATTTTTGCACAAAACAGAGGCAAAATATTCGGTGTAAGAGAGTTTTGATGATACCTTATCTTTCAAGTCTTTCTCATATTTTCCAGTAATGGTGCTATTATGTATCTTTGATTCTTTTTATGATTATAGCCTGTGACATCCTAGTGCAGTGCATGAATTTATCTGTTTGCAATGATATAGAAGCTTTCATTTCCACTTCACTGCTTCCCTTATCTACCAGCTGCCCATCATTCTCTGTCTCCTCAATCTTCTCCTTCTCCTCACCCTCCTTCCCCCCAAAAGAAGAAAACGACTTTCAGTTGAAAAACAATCTTAGTATGATAACTTTCTGACGCTGGGTGGAAGTACTTGTTAAAAATGGAACCTGCTTGTCCCATGTCAATGAAGGGGGAGGTAAGTTAAAGACAGCACCTAAAATGAAGATCATATAGAAGCCCAACAGATGTGCACTAGGACTACTCTGTGCAGGACTGGCAAGGCCAGTGTGCCTTTACTCACGTAGGTGCTTTAATCACAATGGCCAAAGCAATAACAGTTTTCTTTACAGCCTGGTCAGGATGCAGGTGGTCTGGAAACACTATTACTTTGGTGACAGGATACACAGGAATAACAATCACAGAATCATAGAATCATCTAGGTTGAAAGGATTGATAATAGATCAGAATGCTCTGATGCATCCTACCTAAACCCAGGTCCCTAAACTCCCAAAGACTGCTCTACATGCAGGGAGAGGGAGAGGGAGAGGGAGAGGGAAGGGAAGGGAAGGGAAGGGAAGGGAAGGGAAGGGAAGGGAAGGGAAGGGAAGGGAAGGGAAGGGAAGG
>WTSP01017080.1:158481-186708 GCA_025331215.1 Actenoides lindsayi
GAAGGGAAGGGAAGGGAAGGGAAGGGAAGGGAAGGGAAGGGAAGGGAAGGGAAGGGAAGGGAAGGGAAGGGAAGGGACTTTTGAAACCTTTTGAGGAAAATGAAGTATGTACCATGGATGTGGCCTATGGGCACGTCACAGAGCTGGGAGCTGACCTGCTGCAGGATGATCACACTTTCTAGCTCCAGACAGCTTAGTGGGAGGGCTTTGAATCTTTTTTGGGAGGAAATCCTCTCCCCATTGACCATAGGCAGACTCTCTAGCCTTGACACATGAATTAAAGCAATTTGAGCATTTACCGTTCCTCCTTCTTCCACATGCTTGACTCCTTTTTCAGAGAAATGGGTTTATTTTCATAATCTGGTCTTTTTAAATAACATGGATAAAAAACCCCTAGGGAAGTGTTGGCCACTATTGACTTTATGCCATTAAGGCCACCACTGAGAACTTCAGCTCCTGGAAGCATACAGGCTTGAACCTCAGTCTTATAATCTGCCTGCCATGAGCTGCAGAACATTGGTGATGATGGCTGGGTTTGTGGCTAAGAGGCAGATGTCAGAATTGGGCAACTTGAGCCCTGACACTGCTCCCCCGTGTCACCTTGGCCAGGTCACTAAAACACCCCAGCGACTCTCCTTACTGCTGTTTTATTGAACAGTGTCTGCTCACGGCTGATGGGAGGATGGTGCAAGGCACAGAGGACAGACCAACTACCACGTTTCTCTGGTTCCCACCTGGTATGGTGCCAAGGTAAAAGCAACCGCAATACCCTGGCAATGGAGCAACTCTGCTTCACCACTGGCAAATATCTGTATGATTCACTTAGCAGCCTGCAGACCACAGCAGCTCCTGCTGTAAAAAGCTTCTTCATTGATTTCAGCAAGCACTTCAGTCCTCTCCCCAGATAATTTAACCACAGGTGTATTTTATCTCCACATACTTTCCTGGAGTTACACATGACCTTCTCAGAAGCAGATTTGGTTCATTGGGTTTTATCCTTTGATATATCCCCTTATGCAAAATATAGCACAGAAAAGGTATATTTATCACATTCTCAATAGAAGTAAAAAGGCCACAATTTCTTCTTCTTTTTTTTTAAAAAAAAAAAAAAAAAGTAAGCTGGTCAATGTTCAAAATTTTCTGGATGAAAATAAAACACTCAACTTAAGTTTTATTTCCTCTTCCCTTCCCCAGAATAATATTAGTTTCTGCTTCCACAAAGCACATAGATCATCCTCAGGAGGAAGCCAGGTAGAGCACATTAAAGAAGAAATTATATAGTGGATTGGGGTTTATGAAGAGAAGAGTAAGTGCCTGGTTGGTCTAACCATGAAACGTTGTCTGGCTGAGTTATGATTAATCTTCTGCTACACAGACACCTTCTAAGCAACTTATCTTCTTATGGGATGTTTTTAATAGCCTTTTGGAAGCAATGAATAAGGCCTTTCTCAGTGTCATGCAGTAATCCAGTATACTGCAAATCCTTCTAGCTACTAAAGGTACACAGACCTCAGGAATTTCACATTTAAAATAAATATTTACTCACTGAGACTTGCTTAAAGTTAATCATAAGGCAAGGTATTGCCCCGAAACAGCACTTTGTTAGTGCAAGTCCCATTTAAATCACAGAATCACAGAATGTTAAGGGTTGGAAGGGACCTCGAAAGATCATATAGGCCAACCCCCCTGCCAGAGCAGGATCACCTAGAGAAGATCACAAAGGAATGCGTCCAGGTGGGTTTTAAATGTCTTCAGAGAAGGAGACTCCACAACCCCTCTGGGCAGCCTGTTCCAGAGCTCCGTCACCCTCACAGTGAAAAAGTTTTTCCTTATGTTTCTGTGGAGCCTCTTATGCTCCAGCTTATACCCGTTGCCCCTTATCCTATCATTGAGCATAACAGAGAAGAGCCTGGCTGCATCCTCCTGACACTTGCCCTTTATGTATTTATAAACACTAATGAGGTCACCCCTCAGTCTCCTCCAAGAGACTCAGCTCCCCCAGCCTTTCCTCATAAGGGAGATGCTCCACTTCCTTAATCATCTTTGTGGCTCTGTGACAGACTCTTTCAAGCAGTTCCCTGTCCTTCTTGAACTGAGGGGCCCAGAACTGACAAATCTTGGATTCCCTTCCAGATCGAAAGTATACCAAATTTAAGCAGCATTTGGTTTGAAGGCCTTTTTAAAACAACACAGTAGTCACAGGCTATAAGTCAAATATAATTTCAAATAGCTGGTGATCCAACAGGAGATGTTTATTTCTAACTCATGCATAGCATTGAGTTTGGCCATGTTTCTGATGAAAAGTATATCCATGTCCTGGTAAGAATTGTAGATGGGGAGGAACAAAACATCAACTCTTATTAGTACAAGCAAATCAAAAAGATTGTCAAGTAAGAAGCGTGGCCCTGGGCTCTATCTCTGCTTTCTCTCTCTGTTTATCTCCTGTGGACTTCCATGCAAGAGGAAACTTGTGATATCAGCCCCTTTGATGTCCCAGCACAGAAGCTGACAAAGGTGGCTCTTGCATTTCTTCCTTCAATTCGTGCTCCTGTGCGTTTCTGGGAGAAAACTTGTGGTGGTGCTGGCGACACATGAGCAAGTTGTACAACAAACATCTGGAAGAACTACAAGTGACGGGAGTGGATGGGCCACATCAGGGCCAGCAGCTCCCACCTGGCTGGTAAGCTAGTTTTACCCAAGGAGCAGATCTATTTAATTACAGACACCAACCACCCTCAATCACTTCATACACAGCTGTCATTACCTGGCCAGGCCTGGAAAAGCATCTTTTCTAAGCAAAACTGAAAGGGACATTTATGAGCTCAGATCTTTCTCTTCTTCCCGCTGTTTTGGGCCATGATCCAAAATCAGCCAAACAAATGGATGGACCTGGATTCGTCTGAATTAAGTACCCTTGGCTCTCTTTATACCCCATGGAGAGAAAGAGCCATGTTAGGTTGGCTGTGTTTCCTCTGCTCCCGCTTGTTGGCACCTTTGAAACAAACCACTGGTGACAGGCTACTGCTTTAATTGCCACCTTCAAAATGGGAAAATAATGTTGCCTGTCTCTACCTCCCAAAGGTTATGCAAGATTTAAGTCATCCATTCATCTGCTCCCTCCTCTCGTAAATGGCTTTGAGATTTTTGAAGGGGAGGAAATTAGTGGGTATGCGTAAGATCAAGTTAGCTCACCAACCCTTTGTTATGATGCAGCTCTGTGTGATCATCTTTTAGAGGAAATCTTGTGCTCAAACCAGTGCTAAACTCAGCAGGAGTGAAAAGTCTTGCACCACCTAAAAACCAGTATTTCTCTTTTGGAATATTCTAATATGCTCATTCCTCGTAAGCGTTCATGTTATTAGTTGTGCTTGTCTTGAGATCTCAGCCTTTGAGTAAAAACATCACAAGAATAAATACAAAAGATCTTTCTGGACTGATCTGTCATTTGCATTTTTGGTGTTGCTGTTTGTGTGCATTGAGGCTTAGAGGCTTTTCCTGCAAGTTACTTTGCTCTTGGGAATATCTCTTTTCCTGGTATGTCTTCATCTTTACAGTTCATTGTGCTCTCCCACTGACCATCCATCCGTCCAGGGACTGCCTGAGTGCTAGCAACACCTAAGTGGTGCTTTTGTTCTAACAGCTTCTCGAGGGCCCAATGTTGTCAGCAGGTTGGCACTGGTAGAACGTCTCCAGCAACACCCTGGAGGAAATGTTGATGTCAGGAAGCATTTGCAAACGTTTCTTTTTTGGATGCAGTTGGTGATAAGGACACAGGTACACTGGCAACTGGTGAAGCTGAGGGAGGCATCAGTTTCAGTTATGACAGCTCATGCACCTTTTCTCACCTTCCAGTCTAGATGGCTTTCCTGCCAACATAGGAAATGGGGCTTAAGCTATCACACAGGGAACTGCAGGGTGCCAGTGGCTGCCCACATTCCCAGCTGTCCTGCAGCTGCCAGCTGGGATGTGCTGAACCCAAACCCACACATCTGCTCAGCCCCAACGTCACCCAAGGGGGCTGAGCCATGGGGACAACAGGCACCTTATGCGAGATGTCCAAGCCCCCTACTCCCCAAGGGAGGGTGAGTGATGCTTTGTCCTGGCACAGGTAATTCACAGCATGTCTTTGGACCTTTGTGCATGGTGGAGCTCCTTCCTTCCCTCGCAGCACTAAAAAGAAGGAAAATAACACCATCATGTATTTGACCGAGTCAATTCCGTGTTGGTGCCAAGTTTTATTGTTAGACCTGTTGTTAGCTTCTTATGATAGAACCACCAAGATAGCTCCCTCACCACATGCACACAGAGTCCCTGCTGGTTTTACCAGGGCCCTAGATGATGCCCTGGGTATGGGTGCTACCAGAAACACAACAACATGGAGTCACAAGCCTTTACACTTTTGTAACTCCAGAATAAGGAAAGTTTATAGCCACTACTTGAAAAAATGCAGTAATATTATGCTACTTCTGAGGGGTTTGTTAGGCTTTTCTTCTAGCAGGTCCCACAAAATGTGGTTAAACCAACTGCAGTAAGAGGAGGAAGCACACACAGGGTCACAAAAAATGACCAGGATACGCCTCAGGAAAGATTGTTTGTCTCAGCTTCCTCTGTGTGTGAGTGATGCTCTCCCTCTGACAATGTCTGCTTCTCTGTGAGAGGAGGTATGTGCTGCTTGGACACAACTTGTCTTCTATAGGAGTAGGCTCTGGCTCTTGGCAGAACTCCTAGAGTTTGGCTTGCTCCTGCATAGCAAGCTTAGGGACCGCTGCTAATGCACTGAGTTTTCTCAGGAAGAAAAAAAAAAAAAAAATCTTTACAGCTGAAATTACCATTAGGAAACTTCCGCTGCCAGGCAATATAGGTTTATCTGCATATGTATTTAAGGTACCACTGCAAGGAAATATACTGACATGAGGAAAATGTCCAAGGAAATTATGATGTACTCTAACAATGTTCCAATTAATTAATAGTAAGTGACACAGGAAGGAAATGTTTGATGCGGGACCATCTGCTCGGGGCTGTGGCAGTTCTGCAGCGTGGGGCGAGCCGGAGCACAGGAGCCGTGAGTAAGCGAGGGCTCCCCGCTGCACTTTGACGCAGGTGGCTCAGTAGCTGTGAAAGGAGATTTTTGAAGGACATGGGAGTTTACTGATTAAAAAGATAAATCTCCTGAATTGCACTCCTATAATTACATTGTCATCACAGCGAACGCAGCTAAATTAACTTACAGGAGCATGGCTTTTGCCTTGCCCCACTATGTTTACATACAAATCCCTTCATGTAGCAGCCCCTTGACTGCTTTGCTGGCTTGTTTTGTACCATATGCCTCATCCTGTACACTCCAATGGGCAGATTCAGTCATTTTAATAATCCTAGTGACTACATCACAAAGTCCAGAACATTGATTTTGGTCATATGGTGCTCTGTCTCTCCAGTGACAGGGGAGTCTGACTCACTGTCTGAGCTCCAATCACCTGTCAGAACTCATCTTTTCTCCTTAAATCATTGCATTTGGTATTCTTCTGCCACAGCAACATACTCAGACCTTTACTTATTGAAAAGCTCTGCCCTGCTTCCCCACAACTCAGCACTGTGCCTTGGGATTGCTGTGCATGAGTCTTTGTGAATGTGATTTAAGCAAGGCTGGTTTGCACCATGGGAAGTAATGCTGGTTTGCACTGAAGCGGGGGGGAGAGGAAAATGTTCAAACCAGGAGTGGAAGAAAGGAGCAGTAATATCAAATCCCCAGGCTTTGCAGTGAGAAATGTAAGCATGGTTAATAACAGCACAGTTTTATCTCCTGTGCCATTTGGGTGATATTGTCTTCACTGCTGCCAGCCTGTGAGCTGGCAGGAAGGTGAAAGGTCTGTGATTCAAAGAGCACCATGTGGGACGGAGAAAGGGAACACCTTGTTAAATGTGTTTAATATCAAATGCTACAAAAAAAAAAAGCATCTGACTGCCACTGAAAAAAATACATGAGATAAATAAGATTATTTCTAGTCCTCTTCCCTGCAAAGGTAACTTTGAAAAGATTGACCCAAGATTGTTCTGTGAAGTAAGGTTCTGCTGGAGGATGCCAAACCCATGTAACCTCTGGAAGAGCTGGTTTAGCTGTCGGCTGCCAGCTTGCTTAGTGGCTCTGTGAAAGCCTGAGGTTTCCTAAAACAACACCTGTGGATTTGCCCTGCTGCACCAGGTCCCCTGCACTGCAGGTCTGGGGCTTGCCCACAAAATAAGGAGCCCCATAGACCTCAGTGCCTAGGACTCTGATTGACCTTGACCATCCAAGTCAGCTGCTTACTGCTCCTGGGCTGAACAAACACTTTTCTTCCTAGGGCTCTGCAATTTACTGTGACCTCAAAACTCAAACCAGACACTAGATTTATTTGACACAAAGGCACAACCATCACCAGTTGTACAATAAGAACGGGGTTACAATAACCAGCCTACACATGCTGGGAGGCACTCATGCTTGTGCTGCATTTGTGCTGCCAAGCTTGATTTGTGCCATCTTGTGCTACCTTGCAGCATGGGACTGCTGATGGTGCAGCAGTTCGTGCTGATACAAGTGGTCCTGGTGTAGGGGACTTGACTGTGCTGCTTAGCAAGGGAACATCAAGGCAATTGCCCAGGTGTGTTCTCCAGACCTGATGGCTGCCTCTAACCAGCAGCAAAGATGTTGATAGCCAGTAGTTGCTGCTTTGATAAGGCCTAGAAGAAAGCTGATAACAGGAGAAAAATGGCTGGAAATCACGATCTTTCTTTCCATCCCTCCTTCACAGTGCACCAGCAGCACCTCAGTCCTTATCTCTGCTGAGCATGATGAGGAAATGTACTGCAACCAACAGCCTTAGCATGGCTGAATGAGAGGCTCTGACATGGTAGGTGGGTGGAATGGGGCCTTTAAAGGGAGAAGAAAGCTGCCAAACCAAAGCAGAAAGAAATGAAGAGGAAAAGGGGGAGAAGACATGTCTGATCCCATCATTCTGGCCAAAAGCAGATATGCACTCTGTTTACTGAGGCAGATAGAAGGAGACTCCCCAGGCGGCAGATACCTAGTGGAGGGTCACCACCTGAGGATGAGACATCTTTGTCCAAGCTGCCTCTCCTTCTCATGGGAAGGAAGGCCTCCAATTCACACATGCTGAGCAGGACATCGCTGCTTGGCCCTGCTTGCTGTGGCTACTGGTGGGATCCCACAGTAGATGCAACCTCTGACAATACCTAGCATGGTCCAATCACATCCCCCAAGCCAGGAGCAGGGTGGGAAACTGCCAAGCCCAGTTTCAAGGGTGCTGATGGTTGGGCTGGCTAGATCTGAGCTGGGAGAGAGGCAAGACTGCCCCAGCAGAGCTGAGCACTACCTCCCCAGCAGCCAGGCAGCTCTGAGGGCAGCAGCCCCAGCTGCCTGCCACTGCCTTTGACAGTAAATGTTTCGCTTGGGACTGAATCCTGCCTCTTTATCCCTCCATGAGCCGCCTTCTCAGGGAGCAGAGAAGGGAGCTGCTGTTTAAAAGCCTTATTAAACTATCCAAGGTCACAATCTGTAACAACATGAGATGTTAAGAGTTGCATATATTTCCAATCCCAAGGCTTTTAAAGGTCTGGCACTAGGGAAAAGCCCCTCATTTCATGTAGCTTTGTGGGATAAAATGTCAGCGCAAAACCAGCTCCAAGCTCTTTCTACATCTTTGCAATTCTTTCTTTTCTGAAATGAAGCAAAACAAAAGGAAGGTGACTCTTGCTGTTTGGCTGGCTCAAGATCCAGCTACACATCAGAAATGTCCATAGGTTAGCCAAGTCATGCTTGTACAGAAGGAGATACCCTCACTGGCTGTGCTTCTGCACAGGATCTTCATCCTAGGAGGCAGGATTTTACCCCTCATATAGGACACCGTTAATAATCAACAAGGTCAACTGTTCAAACAGGACAGGGCTGTGGGTTAATTACGGACTTTGGTAGCCAGGTTTCAAGAGGAATGACACCGCTCTGTGCCCCTCATGTTGCCCTGCTGGAAATGTGGGTGGATGGAGAGAACAAAAGGGAAGAGGAAAAGAAAAGCATCAAGGAGTCACAGTTCAGAAAGGATCTGAACCTACCACAACTTTTTCAGCATCTAGGTAGCTCCAAAACAGACCATGGGCAAGTTTGATATTGTCATTTATGGCTTCATTTTTCAGAGGATCTGTTTGCTGAGACCTACCTGGGGAGTTTCCTTCAGATAGTTTTATTCCTGATTTCAGGACAAGAAACAACTGCTGAGTGTTCAGCTCCACCACTGAGGGCTGCAACAGCGTTTTTGTCTTGGGTGACTTTTGTCTGGCCCACCATCTGTCAGAGCTTCACTTTGTCTTCAGTGATGACAACTGCAAACAATTTCTTCTTCCTTGTATTTTTTTTCCTAAGAGACTCAGGGAACAGGATCATCCTAAAGAGGAGCAGAGGGATCACCACCTTTCCTATGAACTGGTGGAAAAGTCTATACATTGCACACTTCATTGCCCTTCAGTGCCCATGATGAAGATAGATATATGAAGCTTTGCAGCACTGGAGATGCACAGGGACCATAAACTGGGTACTTGTGAACACAAATTTCAGTTTTTCTGTTTTCAGGAACCACACTCAGAAATCAGACCTACAGCTGTGCCAACTTCTGGCTTCATATTTCTTCTCCATAAATGCATCTGAACAGGTTAACAACACAGCCCAGCACAAGCTTTTCAGCACTATCTGTAAATAACCTGAAAATATTGAATTGTCTAGTGGTTCCCCACTTGGCAAAGTGGAGACCTTTGCAGTTCCTAGTGCTGCCACTATGATATACTTCTGTGCTTTTATTGCATCCCTGCATTGCCTGTCAACTCTCCTCATGAATCCCATGTAGTTAGCACCGTATGGGTATGAAATAAAAGATAATTGGGCATACAGATGGAAGTAAAAGAAGCAATCATAGGAGAAAATTCTGCTGTACCAATATAACAGAAATGGGGTGCTGAGCTGAAAGCAGTCACTGAAGGCATTGTTCTTGTTCATTCTTCTTTCCAACTGCAAGGCACAAACAAGGGTCCTGATTCTCCTGTGTGTTGTGGGGCAAATAAGGTGCTGTTTAGAATGAGAAAGCATCCCAGGGCAGTCTGCTCCCTAGGTGCCTCTGATTTCTGGAGTACCCACTCTGCATCTGTCCTTGGCTAGATGGTGATGGATTTCCCCTCTCCTCAGTCCTGCAACCAAGCCCAGCTACCAATCTCATAATTGCTGACTGCTGTAGGCAGTGTCATTCAAGACATTTCCACCCTCTCCCCAACTTCTCCTCTGACTCACCTGTGTGGTAGGCTCAAGAGCCACGCATCAGAAAGGCAAGCATGTCCAGCAAAGTCACCCTCCAGGGTTTGCTTTCTCCTCCATGGCAGCATGGCACAGGCTTATGTCCCAGTCCAATCACATGAGAAAGCCACAGAAGTAACCATGGTGTTTTGCACAGTGGTCAAAAACAGATCCACAGTCATCGCAGGCTAAGGTGATGGACCTCTTTTCTAAGGGAAGTGTCCATGTACCCAGATACGTGTATTCTTTTATGAATACTCAGGCAATGCTGTAACTGTCAGCCACAAAGACTGAAAAAAAAGGGACGAAGCAAAGCCAAGCCTTTCCATGCCCAGCACCATCCAGTGAAGCAAGCCATACATTTTAATATGGCTCCAGGCTTGGGTAGTCTCAGATCAGGGTTTTTTTTTTTACTTAGGGCATTTCTTCTCTATTTTTGCTCCATGTATTTTCTGCACAGTAACTCTGGCAATGGAAGGAGTGACAAGTTCACATGCCTGTCATGCTATCTCGAGCTGTTTCAGGGGCCTCCTGGAGAGAACATCTTATTGTAAACCTTTGCTTTTTAACATATCATACTTCTTGGGGTTTTTTTCCTGAAATATATTTATGGGTTACTTCTAAAGTTAGAGGGTATTTGCATTGCTGTCACGCAACAGACTTCCCTATGGGCTGATTTGGCCAGCAGCAAGCTCTGTGCTACTGCAGCTGCACAATTACCACTGTTAAAGCCAGTCAAGCTAGTCCTGGCTCAGGAATTTGCACGCTAAACTGTGACCATGTCTGTGTGGATATAGCTGAAGATGCTGATATTGCAGGAGTGCACAGCTTGGTGACACGAAGAGTACCCTTATACTACATATTTGGACTCCTGAAATCAAAGGTGAGATGAGGGTTATCTCTGGAAGATGTGGCCACGGCAGCATGGAGAAGGCATAGTCACCTTCCCTGCACTCCCTGAAGCTTCTGCTGTGACTTTCAGGAAAGTGGAAGAGGCAAACCATCTTGCAGAGGACTTCCATCCCTTTGTCCTCCAGCACATCCATGAGCTGCCTCTGGTGTGGAAACTCAACAGTGCTGCTGGAGCTCCTCAGCATATTGTCTTTGCAAAGACCTAGGAAAGGGTTTCAAGTATGCACACAATTCTATCTTGAGTATTGTCCATAGCTGTTTCTTGTCAAATCGCAGAGTCTGGCTCTTCTCAGATCTATTCAGCTCTTCTGTTCAACCTGCATAGTCACAGCTCATGAGCATCTTGATAAGATGTTGTGCCTCTTCTTACAAGTTTTTTTAAAGACAGAGCACAAAAGAGTCTGGAATATGTTGGAGACCTATGCCATAACTGGCATCTTGGGAAGGTAAAAGGCTGGAAACAGAACTGGCAAAGTTTCACTGTCTTGAGTTTGTAAAGGAAAACCACACAAAGCTGTCATGTCTTTCATTTCCCTTAGCAAGCAGCAGCGTGCTGGAGAACTTTTTTTTTCTCTGAATATATTTGCTGCAGGTGTGCAGAGCTTGATAATTAAGAACAATGCCATATTTGAGACACATCCACCAAATCTTGATTACTACAGATGCTTCTCCTCAATTTACATTCAGTTGCATCTATATTTAACAGGTTTTTGTGTTATTGCTATCGTCATATAAAAGTTCTTGGCAGCTGCAGGGACCAGGGAGAGCTGTCTGACTGAAAAGCAAGGCAGCATCTAGCTCTTGTTTCACATCTCTCCTCCCAACTCTTTCTTCCTCTCTTGTCACAAGCCCACACACCTCTCTTGGGGGTGAAGTATACTACTACTATAGAAACCCAACCTAATAGAGTATATGAGACCTTATAAAATATATTTTAGATGTATTGTGAGCTGAACTGGTAGTGTCACATTGTTGAGACCACCTCATGCTTCCTGGTATTAGAGATCACCTCATGCTTCCTGGTATAAGCCCTTTTTGTCTGCTGGTTATAATTTTGACAAATGCTTTAAGGCTTCAGGTCCTGAAATTTTCCATGTCCCAGTGTTTCCTACAGAGTGAGGGGAGAGCTTGAGTAAAAAAAATTTATGTTTTTGGAAAAGAAACCCGAAAAGCAAAAGAGCACAGCCAAGCAAAAATATTCCACTAAAAAAATTACCTATTTTTGGTTTGGTTTAAAGAACCCACAGCGTCATAGTTCAAAGTTAAAGCCTGAAACCTGCAGTAAGAGTTGCCTTATGTCAGGGTCAATTTTCATTTTATTATTCCCATAAAAATTGCCTCAATTTGACCATAATATCAGATTGATGAAGCTCATTAAAGACTGCTAGCTGTTCGGTTAGCTGTGGGCAGGGTCTGGCCCAGGGAGAGCGTGACATTCCCATGTTGCTGGGTCTGTGCTCACAGGAGCTTTGGCAAGCGACAATGAGTCCTGTACTCCCCCAAAACATCTGGCTGCCTTATGCCAGCATTGCGCCCCACGCTAAGCCCCCTGTCCCACTCGTGTGGCCCCAGCAGAGCAGATAAGTCTGCACTTCTGCACAGCAGGTTTTGGTGCAGAGCCTCTGCAGCTCTGAGGCTCTGGAAGAACTTGCAAGACCCTGCGGTGCCTCACCGACAGCGACACTTCTTCAGTGCTACAAAGAGAAACAGGGGATTGGGCTGTGGCAAACAACCCTCGCCCTTTACAAGACCTGTAGTCCTGCTTACATCTTCAGTAACATCCGTCTTTGGAGCTGGTCACTAGAAGTGAGAAGCTTGCCTCTCCTGGCCTCTCCAGCTACCTTCATGCTAGTCTATGAAACAAGGCCTGTGTGTGGGCTCAAATACCAGCCTTTGATCATCTGCACACAAACAACTTGTGTGATCCTTGGCACAGTGTTGGTCCACAGCCAACAGTACCTGGACCAAGTTCAGTGGCATGTGTCAGGGATGGCTCCCTGCAGGCAAAGCCTGCCTGCCTAGGGGCAGAAGAAAGCTTTGGTGAGCAACGCAAGCTGTACTGTATCTCTTAGCCTCAGGAGCAGGGAGCCATCCCCAGGTTGCACAGCTCAAACTTCACTGGTGTCACTGCTAGGAGCAGGCAATGTGAGGCTGGGAGGGTGCTGCCCAACTCCAAGCAAAATGGGCAAGGAAAGTAGCTTGGGAGAAAGAGCAGCAAAGGCAGGAAAATGAAAAAGATTGCATGCTCCATCACACATGTTCCCCACCACAGATGTTCCCCATATACATCCCTCAGTGCAGAAAAAGGGATTCAGAATATAAATTCCAGGTACTCAGGGTCTAGAAGATGTTTGTGTGAAGCCAGTTTGTCCTTTTTCTTCATCCATTAATTGCATACAGTTTTTAGAGCCATTTATTCAGCCCCTGTAGCACACAGACTCTGAACACTTTGTGGGTGCATCATGGCTGGGTTGAGAGGAAGTTTCTTTTGGTGAAGCTGTGTAGTGAATGAGGGAAGGGACTTCAGGAGGAGAAGGAGCAATTTCATGGGAGTTAACTGGTCTGAATACTATCCAGGAGCACAAGATACTAGTCTATCTTTTGCCACAAGATTCCCATGCAAAGCTGGGTAAGTCACTTAACCTGTCATCATAGTACCTTGTTTTCCATGTACCTAACTCAAAATCTGGGCTTGGTTTGCAGCACAGATGAGCTCTCACAGCCACAAAGCTTTTCATCTTGTTTCCCCTTCCTCAATCTCACATAGTTGTCCTGCAAAGAATTTAATTGACGCCTGAAGTCCTCCCATGTCATAGTGATGAGTCCCATAGAAAAGCCTGGAGGAAACAAATACCTCCCACTCGACAACAGTTCTTAGATGGCAAACTGCAAATAAGGCATGAGGCCACATACTGAACAAAATACCAGCCAGTTGCTTCTGAACCTGCTTCTGTCTTTTCTGTGCACTCAAGCAGGCAGGGGTGTGTTAAAGCAATGTAAAACTTCTCCTCCTTGCAATGCCTGCAGGAAATTTGACAGTGATAAGGAGGATGGTGCTCCAGGCTTCTGTCTTGCCTTGTTGACAGGTGCTTTCTTCCTCTGGTCCCTTGTGCATTCCAATCCATCGTTTGCCTCATCTACTGCTTTGAAACAGGGATGGGGTAGGGGATACAGCTCTGAGCACAACAGAAGATCCAGCTGAAAACAAGTTTCAGAGGCTATTTCAATGTGTGTCCTAAATGACTGGGATAATAAAAACATGTACACGAAACTCATGCCAGTCTTCCCTCTCTCTTGTGTGGCTTCCTCTTTGCCTCCTGTTTTTCCTCTTTGTTTTAATGAGGCTGCAGTTCTGCAATACTATAACTCAGATCTCAGCACTCTGGCTTACAGACAGCCTGGGAAAGAATTGTGATGAGAGAGCTATCAGGGCACTGGACTGCATCAGGGAGGTGGGCATGGGAAGGGAGGGCAGCTCCTTGCACTCCTTGCAAGCAACAAGCGGTAAACTTCTGGTGTGAGGTTTGTGTGACAGCTCAAGGAAGATTACACGTGGGCCTCAGATCTTGGCCCAGTGAAACATAACATCTCTTTTTATCTTCAAAGCACTTCATGAATGTCAGTGATTTCACTCTCATAATACCACCCCCAAGCTGGGTGAGGAACTTAAAGTCTCAGTATGAGCATAGCTGAAGGAGATGGGCACTTAGAATTCAGTCTGGAGTTTCTAAAGTGTTCAGTTCACCCTGAAATGCCTCAGCACAAGTCAGATATTCAGATGGGCACTGAATGCATCTCCAGGAATGCAATGGGGCTTTGGCAGTGCCTCTTTCCCTTTGGTGGAAGACGTCTTCTGGGGTTATTTGTCTCCAGCTCAGATTTGCACAAGGAGGCAGCAATGCCTCTCACAGGAGCTGCTTCTTTCTTCTTAGGGACAACTCCTAATACCTACTCCTGCATCTTCCCTGGTTCTCAAACTGGAATCCCCTTCTCCCCTACTAAGAGGCACAGACTGCACCAGCCAAGCACTGCCCGTGCTGAACTGACAATGCAGTGCTGACACCAAAAAGCCCTTGGAGTATGAAAAATGTGACCTCTGGCCTCTGGCTCACCCTGCCCTTGTCACTGAAGCATTTCCTCTCCGCCACTCCTCAGTCTGTTGCACCAGCAAAGCAGAATCTCATTGTTTCTCCCAGTTTCCTGCAGCCTATCTGCCTTCATGCCCAAAATGGGCTGTCACGCGTAGCAGCCAGGTATACAAAAGAAATCATGCTGATCACAAGGGCTGCATTCCCATCTCCCTCCCCTTGTTCAGCCAACAGGACACTGGCAACGGGAAAATGCTCATGACAGAAACATCCAAGCCAGGGCAACACGGGCGTTGCAATCCCTCTCCAACTTGCTTGCAACCTGAGAAGAGGAGAGGCTGTGGATTTTTTTTTTTGTCTTGTGCTGCTTGCTGTTTGTTGAGTTGACTCCTGTCTCTTTCAACAATGTAAGGTTTTTTCCCACCATGTCTCCCTGACACCTGTGTAAGTGTGTTTCTGCAATCCCATTTTCCTTCCTAGGTTTCAGGGCTTCCCTTCTCCCCACAGGCAGGGTGTCCTTCTGCCTGCTCCTGCCGAGTGCTGGCACTCTTCTGGGAGAGCTGCAGGTGGCACAAGGATTTGCTTTCTTTGCTGAAAAAGATGCCATGTAGAGGAGTCATCCACCAACACACGCTCCCTGGGATTCTCCCTCAGGCAGCGTGGGATGTCACACTCTGTTTGCTGTGCACTGAGCAGTTTATGTGAGGGGGAACTGTGTTTTCCCCTTCTCACACCCAGGGCAGCACATTTGGGATAAGCCTCTCCACTCTCAGTTAGCTCGCTGGGAATCTTTGCCTTTCTTTAGCTAGAAGAGGAGGATGTGTCTCACAGTGGCTTTGCACTTCAGACCAAAGAAAAGCTCATGAGGGATGTTGGAGGCAGCTCCTCCCTTTGCAGAAAGCAGCTGAAGACCTTCTGGCTTGGAGGTGCTCTCAGAGGCCCAGGCTTGGATAACAGTGCTCCGATCTGAATCAGGGTTTCCCCTTCCAGGATGTAAATTCTTTCTGGCAGTGCTTAAATAGGGCATTTGTTTTCTCCCTCATCCCCAGGCTGACCTAATGGTGGTGAAACAATTTCTTTTCCTCTTAGTAGCAGGATTGCTTCCCCTTAGTGCACAAGTTGGTGGCTGCTCACTGATGCCAAGTCCAGGATTTTGGCCTCTGGGAATGATAATTATTTACAAATTATGTTCCATTTTTCATCTTAAATGCACAGCCCAGCTCAGATATCCTCATGTAACACCTGGAGCCATTATTTCCTCTCATGTTCCCTGACATCCCAAGAGCCTCCTCCAAACAAAGCCCCAGACAAGAGGCCAGGGAGGCTTTTCAAGAGCCTGTGAGTGCTCTGAAGTGGAAAATACATTTCATCTGCAGCTCCCAGGGAGTTGGGGCATGAGAGCTTTTGCACTAAAGAGAAGAGTAAGCTGGGGTACACAAAGGGCTGCTTCCCCTTCCCAAGAAAGAAAGGAAGGGAAGACATCACCAGGAATTATGCCTCAGTGGGACACAGCAGGTGGGATGAGGTTTGGGAACATTGCAGTATGGGCATAGGTACTAAGCAGAAGGGGAGAGAGACTACCAAGCATCACAGCTTTGGTAGCAATGCATAGATCCAACAACCAGAGAGGCTCCCATAATTTTTGAGTTGCATAAAGTGACTGTGCTCCAGATTTGGGAGAGGTGAGACTGCCAGATGGAAAGATCTTCCTAACCTCCATGACGAGACTAGGAAAACAGCAGTGGAAGGCAGGGTCCCCACTCCCCTTGCAGGGATCTCCATGCTGCTCTCAAGCAGCCACCTACAGACAGATGTGCTTGCTCTGCTAAGGCACCAGCTTAATTGGTGAACTGGTTGCTTCACTTTAAAAATACGTAGTTGTGCTTCCTGTCCAGCCTTATGTCAAGGAGTGTAGCAACTCTCATCTGACCCAAAACACATTTCCCCTTCCAGATTATCAATAAAAACCTTCCCTTTGCAGTTCTTCCATCTGCCTTGGTGTGGTGTTTCATCCTGGCAAGACAAAGCAAAGTCAGTTGTATGACTCCATGGGGAAATAATTTTGCTGGTTTGCTGCACCCGGGCATCACTGAGAGCTCTGCCAATGCCTATCGTGATGGCTCAACTTTTATTCGGCTTAGGGACAGATTTCCAGAAATACTTAAAGGTTGCTATTTACAGATAAGAAGTGGAGGTTTTCTTGAAAATCCCCTAGGCACCTACCTACTCTAAACCCTTAGGTTTCTAAATGCATTTGAACATATTGGCCCAGCGATGTTTAAACAGCAGTAACTCCCCACCCTCCCTCCACCCTAACTAGCTTCCAGACTTTCTCAAAGTGACCCTTGGCAGCTCCCATATGGACTGAAATGCGTTGCTTGGGCTCAGATTTTTAAGGAAACAAAACAGCAGCTGAGAACATCAGTCACAGCAATGACTGTTTTGGCAACACAGAGAAACTCTGAGTTAGGTCATGTTCAAGCAGCACATGTGCCATTACATCACTAGTTACAGGCTCAAATTTGTGTATCTCGTGCAAAAAGGACTTCCCCACCCCCCAGTCTAAGTATTCTGAGAACTTTTAAGTTTAAATGGGAGAAGAGGAGCTGATGTGAAAGGGTTTTCATCATGTAACAAAGTGGCAGCTCTGTCAGGTGTCACATGTCTCATGAGAGAGGGTGGGGAGGAGAAGGGGAACGTGCCAAAAATGTCTCAAACAGGAGACTGTGTCCCCAGACAAAGCCAGGCAAATGTACGTGTGAATGTGCATATAGGTCTGTGCATAAACACTGGCAGGATCCATCTGTGCTTACCATTCCTCCGAGAGGTACTATTACAGCAGTGCTTCTAACCAGAAAAACTCTATGGCTTTAAGCTAATGGAGAGACAGGCGGTAGTGGAAGTCAGGCAAGGGGAATGGGATCCCTTAGCACTAGAGCAAAGGGAGTTTTGCTTTTTTCTGTCTTCGCAGAAAGCTCGGCCTTGCACAATGCAATGCAATGAGGTTTTGCACCTCTGCTCTTTTTCTTTTCAGTTCTGCTGGGGCAATGGTAGGATCCAGACCACACTTTGGTTATGGGAACGTCCATCACATAGGCCCTTGTGCAACCAGGGTGTCCAGTGAAACTGCTGACCCATCGCTACTCCTGTGTGAGGCTGATGCCTACGCACTGCCATCAATATTTTCAAGGACATCCAGACCACTGCAAAGACTCGGATTATGGTGGGAGTTCACTACATGACCACATCTGCTTCTTGAACAGAACTATGAGCTTGGAACATTGTGAAGCTGCAGATAAAGACACCAGTTTTGCTGGGAAAAATGTCTAGATCACAGTGTCCTTGAGAATCCTGATGCTGCCCCTTTGACACCAGGCCCCACCATTGCCCTAAGTGATGGGCTCAGTGGTGCTGCATTGCCTGTTTCTTGCCCCACTCACAGCTTTAAAGCAGCATGGAGGAGTGGGCAGGTTCATTTTCCACCTACTGTCTCAGTGTTTGTTTCTGGGAGGCTGCAGCTGTAGCTGGCCTCATGACACGGGCCCTAGCCAACGCCACAGCTTCAGTGAGATCACTGCCTCAGGGGGCTCAAAATAAAGTGGCCATTGGAAAGTGTAGAAAACTCTAAGATTTGCTTCCAAGAATAATCTCCTTTTATTCCTTTTTTTTTTTTTTCTTTCTCCTTTTTGACAGAGTGTATTAAAGGCAAATACCTATTGAACTATTGTAGAAGGTATGAGCCAAATATACACCAAAATTCTGCACCACAAGACTATTATTCCTAGTAAATGCTACTTCTGTCTCACTTCATTAAAGGTACACATCAATGTTTCTACATTGTCTTCCTGCTACTTAGGCAGGGGCCCTGTCTTTCACACCCATAGCACCCAGATGCACAGCATGGCACAGGATCAGGCCTGTGAGAAACACCGAGAGGCAGGGAGGGAGCAAGGCAACAGGGTTTCTAAACCCAGTGGGAGCTACTGTAGGGAAAATGCATGTCTTCCAGTCCTGGCAGAGTAAGGACAAAGGAATTGGATTGTTACATAGAAGTGTGTAAGAGAAAAAAGAATGACTAAAATCAGTGCTCTGTCATGGTATGTCCTTAGGATGAGCTTTCCTTTACATTTTTTCACTATCTGGGTTTCATTTGTGTTTTACACCCACTGTATGGCCCCAGGGGTGCCACTGCTCTTCCAGCTGCAAGTATCTGGCTTCCAGCACCCCCAGATCTGTTGCCTTGCCCACATCCATGCCCCATGTATGCACAGGGCTCCTGGAAAACACCATTAACCACCAAGCACACCATGGCCATGGCCATCAAGTTCCCCAAGAGGGGCATGGGAACTCAGTTAACTAGGGACCCAAAGCAAGCCCAGGGTCTAAGAGGCAAAATAGCAGCTCGGCAAGTATCCAATGTGCATAACTCAATAAACAGGAGGTAAATCTACCGTTTGGATAATGATTGCTCCTCCTTTATGGTCTGACAAAACACTACTAAAACCTCACAGCATCAAATTACTGTCTAGATTTTCTAATGCCCAGCTACAAAACGATCTAAGATTGCTGAAGGCTGTAAGAGAGTGATACTGCAGCCCATAATTCCTTGAATCAGGATTTAGCAAGGGTTTCTGCCATGTGACTCCTGTCACGAAAATGGGCCCCTTGGGGGTTTCCTAGCATAGGACTTCTAGGCTACAGCACCCCTGAGGTTACATAGCTTCATGGGTGTCCTTAACAAACATGGGACAATTGCAGACATTGACTTCTAGAAGTCGGTATATGCAAATATATATATACATATACATTTTTGACAACCTATTTTATGAAGATGACCCTATGTGGTCTGGTGAGAGAATAAGCTTTGGAAAATAAGACCCAGAAGCTAAGACAGCATCCATAGGTAAAAGAAGATCAAACATGGGCTATGTCTCTGAGACCTCCACTCAGTTTGTCACTGACTGTCAGAAGTCATGGGAATATAAGTATACAGTGGCCAAATATGCTCTATATACAGAATTCTTTTATTCACCTCCTCTAAATTGAGGAAGAACAATGAAATGACTGCAAAATCAAACAAATAGTGATG
Source organism: Actenoides lindsayi (assembly GCA_025331215.1). Taxonomy (NCBI): domain Eukaryota; kingdom Metazoa; phylum Chordata; class Aves; order Coraciiformes; family Alcedinidae; genus Actenoides; species Actenoides lindsayi. Next base: position 177,899 of record WTSP01017080.1, read on the forward strand.
AAAAGAGAAGAGGTTTCCATTTGTTCTGTTCATTAGAAACCCTGGGGACACCTGCTATGTTAAGGACAGACCAAAATACTTTCTATTTGCCTTGGGAAAATGGCACCACACAGTAGACAAACTTAAGAGAGCAACACATGTGAGTTTAGCATTACCATTTCAGTCACACTGGCATACACAAAAGAAGAAAATCAGCAATAACTCGACTTCAGGGAAGAAAGGCAAATTTAGGTCAATTATCTTCTGAGGTAGCTCAGAAAACCTGGCAGCTGCACAAGGAAAGAGAAGAAATCAAGAGAAACACCAGATTGTGAGGAATCAGCTGTGAGAAACACAAGCCAGTATGAAAATATTCTTAAACCTTCTCTAAATAAGACCTTGGGAAAAGAGTTAATCTGTATAATATTGATCTAATGTAATAATATTGATGCTTCTGAGTCTATAGTCAGAGATGGCTGCGCATAAGACCAGAAAAGTGCTGCCGTAAGCACACACCTCTCACCAGGCAGAGCATGGACCAGCTCCTGATCTGCACACTGCCCAGGTGCTCCTGGAAAGAGCTGGCTCAGGAACTGGAGATGAGAAAAGCATGGCTTTGAGTATACAAATGGAGTAGGGGTTTTTGTCACCTGGAAGGTGGCAAGGCAGCAAAAGCTGCTCCTTAATGTTTCTTCCTGACTTCAGACTCCTAATACTCACTTTATAGCACAGTTCGGCTACATCGAGTTTTGCTCTCACTGGACTGTTGATGAGTGTAGACACCTAAGCAGAACAGGCCACCTGACTTTCTTGGTGGTGACATGGCCTCCTCTCCACTGTACTTCTTTCACTGGCAGCTTCCCTCTTCTTCACTCTCCTAAGAGTTGGTGGTGCAGGATACTTGGGCTTTCACTACAATGGGAGGAGCAGCAGGTGCTGAGTCTCACCACCTTCTGTGGGGCTGCATTCAGGTTGCCTCCTTGTGTCCTGGGCTCTTCTTCAAAACCCTACATGATGGGCCCAAGTGCAACACAGTTATAGGGTGACTTGGCAGGGAACAAAGAAGATTTAGACTAAGACAAATTGAAACAAGGGAAAGCAAGGAAAGAAATGCTGATGGGTGGACAAAACCATTGAAATAGAGAAGAGCAAGAAAAGTTCATGTTGCAGTCAAAGGTCACCTGGTTTGTGCACACTTGATCCCATGCTTCCCAGACAAAAGCCATGCCCTGGCATAAATCACAGCTACCTGAAGGCTGCCAATAATCCCATGGAGCAGCTACAGTAGCTATTACTGAAAAAGCAAAGGAAACCCTGTAAGTGATGTCCCCACTGTTAAGGCAGAAAGAGAAGGGTGGGAGAGCAGTGCCTGAGTGTATCATTATGGGAATCAGTAAGGCTTTTCACCATGACTGAAATGTTAATGATGAGCTGCTGTCTGCATCTAAGTCTTTAAAATATTGGATGGGTTCAGCTCCTGGGCTCTTATATCACTTTGAAGGCTATCATGCTTGTGGGCTGCTGGGCTGCAGCATCTAGCCAGAGATGAGTACTTCACACCACTTACCCCAGCATGTCAACACAAGTAGAGTAAGGAGATATGACTCAGACTGAAATGGAGGTGTTTACCTTAGGGGAAACTGCAAGGAAAAAAAAAAACCTAACCAAAGAATAAAACAGATTTAGAAAGCTTTTAACACCATCAATGAAAGGCGAGCTCACCACAACAGAGCTCGGAGTAAGTGCTGGCTGTGGGAATGTCCCCGGAGGGGAGGATGGTGGGGCAAAGGCAGCGTTTGGAAGGAGAGGTTTTAGTGTTTTCCCACTAGCCCCACAGCAGGCAGGCTGCAGCTGTGAGCAGACAGCCTCTGACAACCAGTGGGCCTCCCCTGTCCCGTGGATGAGTGGGACAAACTTCATAACCCGCTTCTTGGGTGGAGAAGTCACTGATGAATTCAAAGAAAGTAACTGGCAAAAGCTTTACCTTTTTTCCTGCTGTTTCCAGGATATCAAGGATCACAGAAAAAGCCTGATTTGCCATAATGGTGCTTCCCAAGGAGCTGGCCTGCATCTCTGGCTCTGGATAATGGCAGCTCCTTCAAAAGATCCAAAGATCCACTGCAGAGCCCCTGCTGATGCTCACCTGCTCCTTGCCGCTGGTGCAGAGAGTAATCTTAGAGAGCCTGCCCTAGCCCCTGAGCTCTGCTGAATTAGTGCTTTGTATCATCCCTTTCCTCAGGACTTTCTCTGCTGCCATTAGAAGTACCATTTCCTTATGAGCACAGATGCCTGCTGTGCTTTCTGGGAGAGGGCAACAAGCCACGCCTGGCAGCTCTCAGGGGACAAGGGTCTTGTTTCACAGGGGAGAGGCAGACAAGAAAGTGAAAGTATGAGTGACAGCCCAGCCATCAGGCCGGAGGAGGAGAGGTCCCTCTGGGCCTTCCTTCAAAGAAATATCTCAGAAGACACTAAAGGAGAGCAGGAGCAGTGACCTCGAAGGTGCCAGGCACCTCTGCAGAGGCGACATCAGGTAGAAAGGAGAGGGGAAGATGGCTTGGGAAGAGCAGAAACTCTTTCACACTGTGTTTAAATGGTACTTGGTGCCTCCATAGCACTGCATTTGAAATGTTTGCTTCTCTGTAAGCTGTTAATGAGCTTCACACCATTATTTACTACTATTATTGCAGCCTTTGTCTACAGCTGAACAAACATGGGTGCAAGTGGGCTGCATGCAGCTCCCAAGGAAGCTGGTGAGCAGAGCCATGTGGGCTTCCTGGGATGTGATGATCCCAAGGAGATGGCATCACTTGTGTGGTAACATCATACCAGAGCAGTGTGGCAGATTTCAGGCCTGCCATCCCTGTTATCTCTGACATTGGTACCTCTCCTTTTTGGGAGAGACTTGAGGCTCACCCATGGGAGGCCTGGGATGGACTTAACACTGCGTAAGTGCCACTGCTTTCTTCCCCACAACACAGCACTTTTGCAACTCTGCTAAGGCTCAAAGCTCCCCAGCAGCTGGGGTAGCTGCTAGGGAGGGCTGGCTGGTGATATTCCCCCATCTGTGAATGCTTTTGTGTGTATATTTATGTGCCTCTTCATTCCATAGTGGGTAACACTCAGGTGCAACCAAGAAAGGATGAGGATTCTTACAGATGCTAAGAGGGAAGGAAGCATAATTAGACTGAAGAAGGATAGGCAATAGCAATTTTGAAGAAAAATAATAATAATTTTAACAGTAGCTGACATCCCATTTGGAAAGGCAATAGGAACATTTATTATCTTCTTTTGCCGGAATGGCCAGGTCCTGGTTTATTGATGTTATCTTGAAGATGTTATCTGAAATGAGAATCTGAGCTTTGAGAACAGCATCTGACACCTTCTGAGGGACAGAGTGATTGAAATCAATCATGTTTTATAACACACATCAGTTTCTGTCAGCAATTCAAAGATCCAACTGCCCCACTACTACCAGTTTTCCTTCAGTGGCTGCAATCCAATGTCAGAAGCAGCTTCTCCACTCCAGTTATTGTTGCAATAATGGTGGCAAATGAACAAAACTGTTATGACCCCTCCACACAAGATGTGCAGCAGTGATAAAAGGCATAGCTGACTGAAGACAAAACTGATTTTTTCATCCCAAGACCAAGGCATACAAGCCAAGGTACTCCGGACACATGAAGGGTAAGCTAGAGAAAGGAGATGAGAAAAGACTGAGATATATAGGCTGCAAGTGAAATGGGAAGTGACGGTCTGAACAACACAGCCACAAAGTAATTTTGTCAGGAAGGAGCCTCTGAAGTTCACGTAGTCCAACCTACCTCTCAAAGCAGGCACAACTTCAAAGTGAGAGCAGGTTACTTAGGGCCTTGACAAGTTGACCTCTGAACATCTCCTCCAGAGATGGAGGTCCAGCCACCTCCAGGGACAACATGTCCCAGTGGTGAACCATTCTCACTACAATTTTTTTTCCTGATACCTAACCTAAATGTCCCTTGTTGCATCTTGTAACGGTTGCATCTTGTCCATTCTGTACTTTGGAGTAATCTGGCTCTCCTTTCTCTATAATCCTCCCATCAGCTAGTGGGATCTTACAATTACTCCCTCCCTTTAACCTGCTTTTCTCCAAGCTGCACAAACCCAGCTTTTTTAGCCTTTCCTCATCTGTTATATGTTCCATCCCCTTTCTTAGTAGTTGTCTACAGGCCTCGTCACACTCTGTCCAAAATTGGACACTACTCCTTATGTGACCTCAAAAGTGCCAAAAAGAAAGGCATAATGTCTTCTCCTGACCTGCTGGTATGTTCTAGCTAATGCAGCCCAGAGTGCAGTTAGCCTTCATCTCTGCAGGGGGTTCTGCTGGCTGCTGTACAGTCGGTTGCTCACCAGGGTCCCCCGTAATTTTCTACAGAGCTGTTTCTGAGGCATTTGGACCCCAGCCTGTGCTGTTATATGAGCCTATTTTGCTCTAGACACAGGTCTAGAGCAGACCACTACTTGGTCTTCATAAGGTTTTTGTCAGTTCATTTTCTCAGATTTTTGATGTCCCTCTGAATGAAAGCCCTAATGTCCAGTATAGTGACCACTCCCCACCAACACAATTTGGTGTCATCCACAGAGTTGTTGAGGGTGCGCTCCATTCCACCATCCTAGCTGTTAATGATGATGCTAAATAGTATCATCCCCAGTATCAGCCCTTGAAGATTACTACTCAGAACAAGTTACTAGTTAAACTTTGAACCGTTGATCACAACCCTTTCACCCTGATTATCCAACCAGAAAAAGCTGTCTTGATGCACTCCTCTCTTCTTCTGCAATTTCTATTTTCCTTCATGTGTAGCCTTTTACTGTGTTAGTATTGCACGTGAAGGTGGGGGAAAATGACTGACAGAATGTGTAAATGTATCCCAACATCACAGGTTTTTTCTTTAAAGTAACATCTCCATTCACATGTCTGGCAGCACTGCCGATGCAATTCCCTTCTGGTTTATTAACACCATCAGCAGGAGACATCAAAAATTTCTAAGAAATAAAAAAACCTGTGACAGTTATCTCAGCAGGTACCAGCCTCACATGCAATGCACATACTCTTCTCTATTGCTAAAGCAGAAAAGGGGCTGATTATTAGTTCTTACCAAGTTACTTGCATAAATACACAGAGAATTCCCACTCAAGAGACTCAAAGAATGACACTGTTGTTCATCGATGGTCCAAGGGCAGCAGAAAACCTCCTCCAGCACGCCTCATCTCTGACAGTCAGGTTCTGTCTAAAGCATTCAACTCCATGCCAAGCAGGATCCCACACTTCCACTGATGTCATTAATCAGTGCTTCACTATCATGGTGATGTGGGGCAGGGCCAAGGAGAGTGAGTGCGAAAGCAAAAATGACAATTAGTGCTAGGTAGGATACGAGCTCCTGCCCACAGTGACAGGGACTGGGGCTTCATTTCTGTTTGTCTGTTTAAAATGTTGACTTGTGCTACCCATTCGTACAACACGTGTCTTGTCATGTGCACTGATGGAGTTGATGGCAATCCGAGCTGCCTGCTGTCAAGAGGTACAGCCACAGCCTGAGCTTATGGCTCTGATGCTGTACCTCTGATTTCTTCTGTCAGGAAAAAATGACAAAGACAGCATCATGGTAAATCCAGAGGGTTAACAGAGAGAAGAAACACTGCTGTGTTGTGTTATATTTGTGTACGGCAGCTCTTTACCATATAAAGTTACCATGCTAGTGCTTATGAAGTTCAAAGCACACAGGTATTAAGCACAAGCATTTTGTTATTTCCGTAATGATCTTCTCAACAAAGATACACCTATTTTATACCAGGCTGAATTAAGAGACTTGGAGGAACTAATTTTCAGACCACACTATGTTGAATGAGTGAAGGATTCTTGTCCCAGGCCCTCATCCTGACCATTCAAAGAGGAATGCAGGAGTACAGGGCCTCCTCATGCCCAGGCTGGTGCATGTTCTGGAGCTGATGGGGTCACACACAACAGTCTCCTCAGCTGTGTCAGCTTTGATTGGTTTTGAGTTAGCACACCGGAGTGTCAAAGTACTTGGATCAGGAGAAGAGACATGTAGGGGTGTGAGGAAAGTAATGCAGCCATCAGCACGCTGCTGCAGCTGCCTCAGTTCAAACCTCTGACAGCTCAAATGTACATGCTAGCCTGCTCGCCTACTCAGCTCTAAGAACTCTGAGAGAGAGTCACGCAATTAATTAATTAGTCAATAAAAATATACACATGGTTATTGTTTGTTGAGCACTAGTCTTCATACAGAGCTATATTTACCCAGTACTACTGGAAAGATATCACCAGAAAGACCTGACCCCACCCAGTTGGCTGCCAGTCTCATCAGAGATGGCATCAGTCTTAGGCACTGCTGCATACCTGCATGGACTGTTGCTTTGCATTTTTTGAAATGGTTGAATCAATCCAGACCTTTGCTTTGGGGAGATACTTCATTTGGACATAGACCTGTTTTAATCAGGCAAGCTGGATGCTTTGAAAATCTGCTGGAAAAGTAGTACCCAGTCCTTTCTTTCTCTTGCTGCATTGGTAAAGGGATGCCAGATCTTCATCTCTTTCCATCAGAAGGAGTTTAGCAGTGGTGCCAACTGGTCCTTTGCCCAATTCTTCTTTTCCACTTGTGCAGAAGGATCAGCTTTACAACTCATGATCCTGGGAGCTTCTTAGAAAGTAGAAAAAAAGCTTTTTATTTCTATGTCCTGATGCCTCACAATTGAGGCTGTAGCAACTAAACATTTTAATCCTTCCCATTATCTTTGCCTTGAAGAATGTTATAATATTCCTTACTAAGTTTTAATTTAGCTAGGATCAGCATGCTCCTGGATGCAATTCTTCTCATGCTCTGATGCACTCTCTCAACTATAATATTAAGGGAATTGAGTAATAGCAGCAATGTATACCCCTAATTCAAACTGTTTAGCACAATGGGGATCTAAGTTTAGTTTCTAAGGCTGTTCTTTAAATGCAGCTAGGACCAAAAAGAAGTTGTTGGCTTGCTGTAAAATAGCCACCCCAGAACCTGGCCTTATGAGCCTTGCGTTCCCTTTATCAAATTCCTGAATGCACAGCAATTTGTTGACTTTCCAGAGCAACAATGATTATCCTCTGCATTCAGAGCTTTCAGATGAGATCATTATGCCCATGGTAGCATTCTTAAATATGACTCATTTTTTGTCATGACTGTGTTTCTGCCTCATCAAATGGAGTTGATTCCATTGTTTATGGTTCAAATCCAGCCAGAGTTTTCAGTGTGTATTACATGGAGTTGGTATACACAATTTCCCCAGTAATTAAGTAATTGCTGTAGATGGGGCATACCTTCAAGCACCATGCTGCAAGTACCTCTGCCCTCTTTGCAAGTCTCGTCATACATAAATGTGTCTTGTCATACCACACATCACAAATTGAAGATGTCTGTACAAATTTGGAAAAAGAAATGGCAAGCTGCCGTGTTGTCTCAGGCTGTAAGCACAGCACAGCAGAGGCTAAAACCAACCACAAGTCATCAGACCTGAGGCAAGAGAAACTCATTGGCCCTGTTTGACACCAGAGGTCAAACATGGCAGCTGCTGTGCTCTATTTAAGTCATTCATTTATGAATCAGCTATCTTACCCTAAGGAGTGACAGATCTGGTCAGTCTGCAGAAGAAGAGTTTTCATACAGCAACAAAAGTGACTCATGGGAGATGACTCTCTCCTGCTGAGAATTCAGACGTCCTGATGGACACATCTTGATGGAAGCATCCTGATGGAGATGTGGGTTGCTCTGTACCGAGGAAAGACATAAGTTCACCACATGTGGTTGTCTGGCTGCTCCTAAGGAGAAATGCCAGACCTTAAAGTGTATCTACAGCTACAGTGTCTTCTGCCTCTGTAATCCAGGGTAAATAACTGAATCGAAGCCCTGCAAACAGTTTCTTTTTATTTTGGGGTGTTTCATGTTCTAAGATGGTGTTTTTAAGTTTTTTAAGTCTTCTAACTTACTAAGTCCATCCTGATTCCTATTTCTAATATCAACCCTAAATCCTATTCTCTACCATTTTCTCTCTTACAAAGGAACAACTGAGAAGATCCTGTACAAGCTAAAACAGATGGAGTTTCCTGGGATAGTTCTCCTGGCATGGTGAAAGACCTAGTCCCTGGGACCTGGCCAGCCTGACTAGCAGCACAATGTAGAAGGGTGAATAACTCTTCGTAGATGAAGACAATAATTTTCTGGGTCAGTGGAAGAACAAAAAGAAGGCCTTTAAATTTATCAAGGTGCATGATAAGATGTACCTATAAGGGATTCACAGTGATTATAGATGTTATCTGATTAGTATCTCTTCAGGTACTGTGTAGGAAGCTACTTGATTGGGAAGAGAGATTATTGGTTTTGGAGGTTATTCTGTTTGTTTCTTCCACTGTACTATACTGCATTCTGCCATGCCATGTTGAAGACAATTTTTAGTGTTGTACCACAAAGTAGTTAAAGGTTAAAATAAAATATAGAGCCTGTCCTTAGAATCAAAGAATCATAGAATAGTTTCAGCTGGTAGAGACTTTCAAGATCATCAAGTCCAGCCTTATTCCTAGCCATATCAAAAACCGCTAAACCATGTCCCTAGGCACAACATCCAACTGCCTCTTAAACACCTTCGGGAATGGTGACTCCACCACATCCCTGGGCAGACCATTCCAATGCCTGACAACCCCTTCTGTAAAGAAATGCTTCCTACTATCCAGCCTGAACCTCCCCTGGTTCAACTTCAGGCCATTTCCTCTTGTTCTGTCACTTGTCACCAGGGAGAACAGA
>WTSP01017080.1:186808-201188 GCA_025331215.1 Actenoides lindsayi
CATTGATGAAGATATTAAACAGGAGTGGCCCCAGTACTGAGCCCTGGGGGACACCACTCGTGACTGGCAGCCAACTGAATTTAACTCCTCTGACCACAACTCTTTGCACTCATCCATCTAACCAGTCTTTCACCCAGGAAAGTGTATGCCCATCCAAGCCAAGAGCATTCAACTTCTCTAATAGAACACTGGGGAAACGGTGTCAAATGCCTTACTAAAGTCAAGATAGACAACACCCATAGCCTTGCTTTCATCCAACAAGCAAGTCACCCTGTCACAGGAGATCAGGTTTGTTAAACAGGACCTGCCCTTCATAAACCCATGTTGACTGGGCCTGATCACCTGGTTGCCCTGCATGTGCTGCATAATAGAACCCAGGATGATCTGCTCCATCAGCTTTCCTGGTACCAAAGTCAAACTGAAAGGTCAGTAGTTCCCTGGATGATCCCTCTGTCCCTTCTTACATATGGTTATTATGTTGGTTGACTTCCAATCTGCTGGTATCTCCCCAGTCAGCCAGGACTGCTGACAAATGATGGACAGTGTCCTGGTGAGCACCCCTGCCAGTTCTCTCAGCACCCTAGGATGTAACCCATCCAGCCCCGTAGATTCATTCACATTGACATTAAGCAGTCCTTAGCTGTGTTTATTTTGTGAGTCTACCTGGCCAGCCGCTGCACTGTGGGTGGCAAAGGTTCTGGGACAAAACCATGTGTGATCAGACCACAACACACCCATACCTCCAACAGGGCAGAAGTGACCAAAACAGGCCAGTTCTTTTTTCTGGGAACTCTATTAGCTTAAACATGCAGTCTACATTTTTACACAGAAGAGGGTTCAAACAATTTTTTTTTTCCATTAGACAGCAGTGAGCCTTCCTCCCTATGCCACCCATCTGTCTCTGTGGGGCTGGGCTTGGGCATTTAGAGGCAAAATGGTGCTCTCTGGGCCAGTACACAGACAGCAATGCTGTCACCGCAGAAAAGGCTGCTACCTCTGAAGAGAAAAACTAGATGCTCAAGCCACAACCCAGGTGCGTGGAAGGTCTGAGAGGTGTGGGCAGGCTTATCTCTCTCTCCAATCTTCACCACTCCTTCCTTGTACCTGCACCTTGAAATGACCACATTTGCTTATTATTTTGGGATGCTGCCAACTTTGGAGAAGGTTTATGAAGGAAAATAACATCCATAGCGGTTTATAAGTTAGCTAATTCTAAAATACATTTTTTTCTTTTTTGTGGGTGAAGACAAGGTATATCTGTAGATCAACATCTCTCCAGATGCCAAATTCTAACCATCTGCTATTGGCAATGACAGGAAAAAAAATACTTAAAAAAAATAATCTCTGATACAGAAAAGCATGCAGCAGCCCAACTACATAGGTAGATACCAGTAACCCCCAGTCTGTACTATTGAAAACAAAATTTAGGAAACTTAAAGTGAAAGCACCTCACAAACCTCTTGCTTTATTTGAGTTTCTGTGTTTTCAGTACGAGGCAGAAGAATGATATGAAAACCTGCCAGTGAAAAGTTACTGACATATTTATTCTTAAAGAAATGCAGGTTAAACTAATAAATGTGTTGTCTTTACTGGAAAACAGATATTATTCCAGTGTGTTGTCATGTAGATTTAAATCTTTTTATTTCAGCACATTGGTTCTTCTCAATAACCTCCTTTTGGGTTATCACTATCACTGTGCACTAAGTGCCAGGCAGCTATGTCATGCTGAGATAGGAACCCTGAATAGGCAGTGCTCCCATGTGAGTGGTAGCAAAGCCACCTGCTTACAGGGAGGGCCCCTCAGCTTGGCACTCCCAACAACCCCCACAGAGCCCAAGGTTCTGGCCTGTGCCCCAGTTATGGGCTGGTCATCCTGGCTGCAGCACAACATCACATCTTCAGGATCCCAGGGAGCGACCTTGACCCCAGACACAGGGAGGTCACCCCAGCCAAAAGAGGCATCAAAGGGTCTGCGCCCTGCGCTACAGCACTTCCTCAACCTGCAGCCTCTCAAGGGTCAGGGAGGGCTCATTCCTCTTGGCTGGCAAAAGCAGCCTCCCCAGCTCTGCTTACAGGGAGCTTGGGCTGCTCCAGGGAACACAGCAGGACACAGGGGGACAGAGGGCTCCATGGCTTGTGACACATGCCCTGAGTACAGCCTTGTGGTCTACAGGGCTTTTGCTGTTGCAGAGACGTCTGAGGATGGAGTCCGCCTTGCTGAACTGGAGAGGAGCTCCTCAGGCTGGCAGTGAAGAAGACCAAAAAAAGAAAAAAAGAAGAAGAAAAAAAGTTCTTGTGAACTGTCCATCACTAAGCACTTAACAACATTTTTAGCAAGGATTCCTGTGATGTTTGTGGCAGATACACCTTTCTGAATATCCTCTCCCCAACACGTACATACACACACTCTCAGGTACTCAACAGCATGCTGTATTTTTCTGTAGCTGTCAGATCGCATCGGAGATTACAACAAGTAACTTTACTAATGTATTATTACTGTCATTATTCAAGCAATTTCTTCTTTAGAAGTTATGAAATATGGATCATGAGCAGAATCTGAATAAGCACATATTTTCTTTGTTATGTTAATGGCCTGGCTGAAGTCCACCAAAACAGGCTTGTGTGTGCGGCTGACTGTTTTGTTTCAAACCTCTGGATACTTTATACATGCAGGCTAGAAAGACTGGCGCTCAGCATAGATCTGTTCATTTGATGGTACCTCATCCAGGACAAGAGCCCTATTTGAAAAATGTTTTTTTTAATCAAGACATTCTTATACTAATGAAAATAATTTCATAATTGGCACTTAGAGAAAAAATTCTCCTAGCAATAGGCAATGTGAGAAGTGTCTTTGGGCTTCTCCTGTAAAACAGCATATTCCTTATGTTTATCAAAGCCTAATCCAGTGACAAGAGATGATTCAGTACAGTTAAATAATCACATGGATGAGCCATTTACTCTAATAAGTTCTAGTTTCTGGGAGGTAAAAACTTGTCCAGACAATGAAAATACAGTAAAAGCACAAGCTTAAGAGAGGGGTGAAATGTCTAAAGGTTGCCCACTAAATCTTTTCAAGGTATGCTTACCACCTTGGCTTAGGAAAACTCCTGTAAATACATTTTCCTCCAATATTCACAGCACTTTTACCTGATTTGAATAACAGCAGTGAGAATATTCTAATTTTTTCCACCTCTAATTTGCTGTCCTTTCATTTTAGCCCCTCACCTGATGAGCATCCAGGACTATAATCATGTTTTCTGAGATCCTAAGATCACAGGAATGTAGCAAAAGACCGTAATGAGCAATTACTTCCCAACAGGGAGCTGGGCAGATCATACAGACTGTTGCATGAGATGCTCAAACATCTGGAAATGGAGGACACATAAGGTGGCCAAAATAACACAACTGTCTTTGGAAATTTCCAGGAGGAAATGAAATAGTTTCCTGATGTGTTCAAACAGCAAGGGCTTTTCATCCACAAAGCAGTCCCGCAAACCCTGGGCATCTGCCATAGCTCTGCCAGTTTGCTTTGGAAGAATTTCTCATGAGCTGATTGCCTCCAGCTGGGTTAGTAAGAGAAGCTGCCCCAGATAATCTCTCTTGACACATGTGATGATGACCTTTTTACATGCACTTACAATGAACCATCATAAACATCTGATCAGAGCCTCTGGATGCCAGTGCTATGGGAATTTAGGCTGGTAAACAGACCAGCAGCCTTCATTTTTGTTTTGTTTTGTTTTACTGGCATGGATTTGGAGCTTGTGAGGGCCTCCCCACTGCCAGCCCTGATGCACCAGCACTGTGCACAGTCACACAGGACACATGGAGTTTAGGCAGCCAGAGTGTAAGTTCCCTCACTCTCTGCCAATGATCACATTTCACATTTGAACTGAACGAAGCACATTTGGGTTGAGCCTCCTGTCTAACTCAGGCTTTTTCCTTCTCTTTCAAGACACAAAAGTGCCCTCTAACATTAGTTGTGATATTAATACCTTTTGGAGACACTTCTAAGTAACTGATTGGTGTATGACAACACACTGCCTCAGCACATCTAGGCTACAAAAAAACCTGCTGCTTTCTTCGCTCCCTGCAGCTCAGGGAGGAGTGCAGGGAGTGGGGCTGGGAGAAGGATGAAGGACTGCTGCTCTAAGCATGTAATATACAACTGAACTCCTGAATCCTCCTCTATCTGTGTCCTTTATTCTTAAGCCAGAAGTAGTTACCGTCTTTCTGAGCACAACATTAAGTCATCAAAGGTGTTGTGCCTGCCAAACTGCTCACTGAAGACGGAGTTCCTTTGAGCGGTGCTCCTCTGGAGCCATTGCTTCCTCAAAGCACAATGCTGACACCACACCAGGTAAACAAACAGGAGAACTAGTTCCCAAGGATTTGCAAGCTGTGGGATCTGGCATCTGACTCTGCTTTTATATCCTTGTGTAAATCAATGGTAATGCCTGTGAGTGAGCCCCTTAGATCTGGGCTCCTGAATGGACACATTCCACATCATCTCCTAAGAGGTGCAGGCACAAGCCCTTGAGCTATAAAAGTGCAAACCATTTGATGAATTCCCCCATACAAAAGTTTCAGAAGACATAAATACAGACCTGAAATTTCACTCTGGGGGCTGGCTAGAACCCACGTGTTCAAGGGAGGCACCTGGAAGTAAGTAACAAGAGAGAGGAGGAGCAAATGCCATCCGCTGTGCCAAGACTGCTGCTTCATCTGCTACATCCTGCCTGCCTGCCCTGTTCTTCTTGTAAGATCTCAGACTGGAGCTGACGGAGGCAAGCGAAACTCTCTGTCTGAGCCATCATGTGGGTGAGAAGCTTTCTTCAAGGGAGTTATCCTACTCAGGGAATCTGGCAGTCTGTAAATCACAGGACTAATGTTCATTGTAAATTAAGGCAGAATCAGCCAAGCAGAAAACTCCAGTGGCTGAACATTTCACACTTTATAAATAGGAGTAGTTGCCTTGTACAACATGAAATAACCAAGAAGCAACAGGACATCCCTAACATTATGGCTACAGAGACTCCCTCCATGCACCTGGAGGAAGCACACACTGTAATAATATCATATATTTTATGATCAATGCTTAGGCTTCGAAGACAATTTCAGATCCTTTTTCTTGTCTGCTCTCGGGTGAAATTGAATTTGTTGTTCACTTCCTGCACTAGAGAAGGAGCAAAGCTTTATGCATTGTTCATCTTCTATCAGTGCGGAAGAGAAATAAACAGATTTCAACTTAACATTTCCCTGGCTCCATTTCATATCAAAGTGCAATTGAACCTGATAACAGATTGAGACTTAATGACATGCTGGGACCAATGGAAACATCCAAATCTGACTCCAGGCTTCTCCAGGGTCCACAGAGCTAAGGACCAGGCTTAAAGCATGCTGTCAGCAGAATATGTGATGAGAATCACAGTGACTCTGGCTTGCAGGACAGGATCCTCACCTTCTGCTCAATTTAACCCTATACCCTCTCCCAGGATGTCCAGGGCTCTGGTACAAGCAGAGCCATTGAGACAAGGCTCGTTTTAAGACCATGTTATTCCAGCTGTCTGCAACTTGAAGCAGCAGAAATCAGCTGCTGAGGAAAGAGGTATACCTCTGGAAATAAGTCAGATGTCTGAAATTACAGAGTTGTGTCACTGGTTTTTCATTCTTAAAACAAAAATTGGTATGCCTTCATGCACAGTGATGGTGCTCTAGTCACATCTGGCCATGGCAATCTGCATGTTGGGCACTCCTGGGAGGTGTTACAGCCTGCTCCACCTGGGATGGGAAGCCACATGGGATCACCAGCAGATGTGAAACACATCAGCCCAGAGTTCCAGGAGGAATAACTGAACAGAGCCTGTCACTCCCACGCTCTCCATCACCTTCCTGTTACTGTAGCTGCACTCATGTCCCTCTAGCCTCTACCTTCTATTTTTTAAAAAGTTCTAGACGCTTACAGCCAAATGCCTTTCAAGCTCCCTTAACCTTCCCATGTATGCACAACTCTTGCTGTTGTCTGAAATTAAGAAGTCAGTGATGTGCAGCATAAGCAGCCAAGTGAGGAGTCTTCACTGCAGTAGTTCAACTTAAGTGGTAGGAAAATACCATCCATGGGGACATCACAGTTTCACCATGTTTCTAGGGATTCTTCATATTTTTCCTTGCTTCTCTTTATGTCCCAGACACCCAATCTTTGCTCATCTATGAACAACACTGAGCAAAACCATGCTCAAGGTAACAACTGTCATGTTTTGCTCTCTCTATCTGCTTGTATATAACTTTTTAATTTCTCCCAGATGATGGCAACATCAGAGGGTCTCATGTTGTTTGCAGCCATGAATGGGGTAATTCACATTCCCTGCCAGCCACTGGGGTCTTCATAAAATACCCTTCAGTGTCTTCAATCCCTGACCTAAGAACAGAGTTCATCTAAGCCATTAGCAAGCAGAACATCAGCTCAGCAAAAAAGCAGATGAGCACCCTACAGACCAGCAAAGCAGAGGAAGAGTGTTTGCATTGCAGAACATCCAGAGGAGATGACTGTGTGCTGAGGAATCTGCTATCATTGCCCATAAGTGGCTCTACTGGTTCACGTCTATTACCAGCTTGACCCCATATCTGAAGAACTGGTGGGGTGTGACCTCAAAGTCAAAGCAAGCAGGGAGGTACTCAACTCCACTATGCTCAGTGGGGGTGAGGCAAGGAGGACCATAGTCTTCAAACACTCCTGCTGTAACATGTGCTACATGGCTTCACATGACTCCTCAGGATCAGCACGGGGCTCCTCAGACCTGGTGGCTGACTCACGTGGTGAAGTTACTTATCTGAGGCCACTCAGGCTGCATGGCTGCAACTGAAGCATGGGAAGTGCATGTGACCCTTCCCTCTCCCACAAGATACAAATGAGAGAGATGGAGATTGCACCTCAGTAAATCTGCCTGATCATTTACAAATTTTTTTTACAACTTGCACTCTCAACTTTATCTTTGAGTGTCCTATTTCCATTGGCGGTGCCACTTACTCCAAGACTACAGATGAACATTTTTTAAGGCTTCAGGAGATGAAGTTACTCTATGAAATCCTGCACTCTTTAAATCTAAAATTACATTTGATATATGGTTAGGGGTTATTATAAAACTTATGATACTGGTCCCAAATCTAATCTTTGAAAACTCTTGTATTCCTTCCCTAAAGGCTAAGAATCAGATACAGTCTGGTAGTTGGGGACAGCATAGTTTCCCATTCCAAAAACAGGTCTCCTCTGCCATGAGACTAGCAGTATGTATTCATACCTGATAGCAATACCTGGGTTGGTTTTTTGTCTGCTTTGGAAATCAAAATATAGCATTCAGGTTTCATCTGGCTTGGTTTTCTTCCACTTCAGAGCCTGAAACAGCCTTTTGGAAAAGGGAAATGGACATTTTCTCAGTGTTAATCCAAGAAACTCACGATTTCACAGAAACACTGTGACTTTGACTGTCATCTGTGTATAATAAGGCAAGCAATAGAAACAACATGTCTTCTGTTACTTATGCTTTCAGTGTGTCAATATATTCACCTATATATACCTGACATCATCCTCTGTATATTGGCCCACAATTATTTAGAAAAATTATTTAGAAAATGTGGAAAAAGTGTGCAACTGAAGAACTGAAACATGGTATAATCCTAATAACTCCTAGTTAACCGTACATAGTTCTTATCACCATCTCTCCACTCATTAGATTTTGCCACTAAATCCCTCATGCTTTCTCGGGCTTCTTATCCTTGCAGGCTGGAGGTCAGGTTGCACTCAGAGTGGCAGATTCTTCTCTGATAGCATGTCCAATATGAGGGAAATTCCCCGCCTTCAGCAAGTTTTTTAAATGAGATTATTGATTTCACTTCGCAAGCGAATCAAAGTACATCACCTGACTGAGACCACTGGGATTTCACTTGAGGGGCAAGGACAAAAAGTGAAGGTTTTTCTGTGGAGTGATGAGCAAAACAAGCAAAGAAAGCCTTCCAGTTTTGAAACTCTCAATTCTGCCTTGGACATTATTGGAGAGAACAGAAAGCAACAGAAACCCCAGTTTTTTTAGAAGCCTATTGAGGTTGTTTAAAATAGTGTAAGAAGGAATACTTACAGGCCAAGGGTAGTCTTCCAAAAAGCAACTAATTCTGGAAAAACAAATATGGTCTTTTCACAAAGGCTATCACACATGCTGTTCCTATAATCACTATTGGATTATGGGTCATTCATACCGCTCAAGCCAGTGTATGGCACCAGTACATTCACCTCTGGGCCAAGGGGCTCTGTCAGCAAAAACAAAGATGTTTCTGCCCTCTGCTTTCTAGAGGGAGTGACAGAACACCAGGTTCCATGGAACTGGGTTAGTTTTCCTGCTACAGCACCAGTTTACATCAAAGGCATGACGGTGTCTCCTGCCAGGATGAAGTCAGTGCCTTTCGATGCCTTTTTCTGTTTAGGGAATGCATGAAGTTCTCTCCAGGCTCTGAAGAAAGGAGACTAAACTCAGCCAGTGCAGCAGCGTGGCCTGCCCCGAGCACAGCCCTACGTTAATTAGTCAAAAATGACATTTTGAGCAAAACTTTTCAAGACATATAATCAGAGGGGGGGGAGAAGCCTTCAAACACTCTGAAGATCCATGGTAAGGCACTCCAGTCTCCTGGGGTTCAAGTCTATGGCACATATCCCAGGCTGCATCAAGGAAGCCCAGAGCATAAAGAAGGAGGGGCAAGTAGAGCTATTGCTCTTTCAGCTACCCTGGCTCTTGACATCCTGGCTCTGTTCCCCAACATAATTTCCATTACCTTGAAGAACGATCCAAACAACTCTAGTAGCATGATCAAAAGAGTATGGAAAAGATCCAGAGGTGATTCAGTATGTTGGTGCCACAGAAGCAAAAATGTACTGACGTATCTCAGTTGTCCCCGTTTATCCCTGCCTCCCACGCAGCCAGAGAGGCTCTGAGCACAGAGTAACAGAGAAAGCACAGCTCCCCTTAACACATCTTCTACAGTTACTATATTTGGCCACTGACGGTAGCCTACTTTGGAGAGGGTAAACCCAGAAACATTTCACTATTTCACATTGCTATGCATTAGAAATAACAGCCTCTGGAACTGCATGAGATAATTTCCACACACAGTTATTGTGTTTTGTATATTTTTGCGCTTTAGAAACTTTCATCTGTGGAGTGTAAGACAAAGGCATAGGGAAAAAAATCCCTGTTATTGCCCACGTTTTGTTTGATGATGTTTCTGTTTTTGCTGCTAATGTCATTTACAAACTGATCATGATAATGAATTAATTTATTGGTTACTTGAATCATGTAGCACATTGAGTTTCATTACAAGTGTCCAGAAAACATTTCTTTTCAGATAATCCTTTATCCTTACTGTTTGAGGATCAATTCGTCTCATAAGATGAAACAGAGGTCAGAAATTCAGTGCAAAGTGACAACACTCTATTATTCCTTTTATTATTATGGCAACATGCACTGGTATCACAAGTGTTAAGACTTGCATAAACATTCCAATTTTAAATCTTATTTTTAGAGATCTGCAGCTCAGTCATGGAGATTTGCTGTAGGCAGAACTTGTCATACAAATATTCAGCTTAGAACTAATTTTCTTTAACATGTTTTAACATCTTCCAAAAGAAACAAACAAAGACTTCAGCACTTTCAAAAACACAGTTCTCTGTATCTTGATCAAAACACAGGACTTGATTCAACAATGCTCTGAAGCTAATATAAAGTATAATAACATTAAGTGAATTGAGTTACTCTAGAAGTAAACTAGATCAGGCTCAAAGTCTCTTTGTAGAGATACTCTATTAGAGTCTCCAGTAGGTTCTACTTTAACACCAGCTTGAATCCAGATGAACTCTGCTCCTCCTAATAACCTGACTGAAAAAGACAGAAATTGTGAGTTATAAAAATTTGTTTCCAGATGATCATATATCGTTTACTCAGTCATTCAGCAATGCTTCAAACTTGTCTCAGCCGAGATAAGTTAGGTGAGTCCATCTCGCATTTCCTGTTCTCATTTATTCAAAATGAAAAGTAACCTTTGAGGAATAATATCTTGTTTAGAACACAAAACATGACTGACCTCAAACAATCGAAACGCTGGTCTTGTGTGCTAGCTAAAGCAGGTCAGGATGTTTCTCATTTGGTTCAAGATATTAATAAAATTCATTTAAACATTAAAGGCAATGAATGCAATGAACAATGAGAAACTCTGGAAAACAGACTATGCTGCAGAACTCTACACCTGAGCTCCTTTGTCAGTGCTCCTCTCAAGTTGAAGAGAGAGAAAGAGGACCTGTCAGTGAACGACTCACTTCAGGAAGCTCTGTGATATCATTCAGCTGAACCACCCTTCTGCAAACCCTTGTATTCCTTCTTCAGCTACTAAGACAACAGTCATGTTGAGTTCAGATGTAGGAGGTTTCATCTGGGCAGATATTCCTTGGGAATCTATAGCAGAAAGACACGTGAGAGTATTGCTACCCAGCACCTTTCTTGATTTCCAGCAAATAGCAACATCATGTTTGAAAAAAGTCTTAAACTAAAGATGACTATTTTCCTTCCAGTAACCACACTCCTCTGGGGAGTTTCAGCTAATGTGGATCTCACAAAAGCTGTACATATATGTTTTGTACTTCAGCTTCTGTCCAACACCAACATCTTTAACTATGTCAGGACAATGTGTGCATCTGCAGATAACTTTACCCTTGTTGCCACCTCCATGGATGACATAAATAGCAAAGCATCTCCTGTCCTCAAAACATAGCCAGACAAAATCCTAGATGTAATAAAAAGAAAA
Source organism: Actenoides lindsayi (assembly GCA_025331215.1). NCBI lineage: Eukaryota > Metazoa > Chordata > Aves > Coraciiformes > Alcedinidae > Actenoides > Actenoides lindsayi. The sequence goes on from WTSP01017080.1 coordinate 197,651, forward strand.
AGGCATAGTTGCATCTCCAAAGAGCATTTGAGTTGGTGGGAAAAAGAAGGAAAGTGACAGAAACTATGATTATGCTGCATGTCCCTGGGTATATGGGGTAATTAACTGCACCGGTGGGGCTTCCACTGGAATATTGTGTTCAGTTTTGGACTCCCAGTGCAAAAGGATAGTAATAGGCTGGTGAAAGAGCAGCAGAACACTGCTAAAATGATCAGGGGCCTTAAGCAAATTGCCAAAAAGGGGCATCTAAGAGAACTGAGCTTTTTAAATCTTGTTTAATCTGATAAATAAGAGATTAAAGGATTATTTAATAGTATATGACTATTTGTAGGGTATTTACACACACAAAATAGCAAAAATCTTGGTACTGCCAGATGATAACAAGGGGCAACAAGAACAGATTGTGTCTTGGGTGAACATTAGAAGAAAAAAAAATAAAAAAAGCTTTACCTCTCCCCCTCCCTTTTTCTGTTCTTTTTTTTTTTTTCTTTTTTCCCAGGGAAGTTGTAGAATTATCATCCTTGGAGGTTTACAAGACATTGCTAGATGAAGCCATACCTAAACAGCTTCAAAAGGAAGTATGGTTGCTCACAGGGGAGGAAAATTTTTCTTCATATGTATGAAAAATGGACTCTGGATCCTACAAATCCATACAGGCCAAAGAAAGAAAATGCACTTAGAGATGAAAGACAGCATCTACTTTTCCGGCAATGTTGCCTTAGCGAGTTTAAAGTAAACAACGAGAACAAAAAGCAGTTTCACAAAAAGTCAAGGTCTCCATATTTCCTGCTCTGAGTTCCTGCTCTGAGTCCCAGGCATACAAGGTTCATAGAGGAGGGCTTTTTTAGACAATAAAATACCTTATGTACATTGGGGGTTAAATATACTTTCAAAGGGATAGCTCTTGATCTGTACAGTCAATTGCTTTGGACACCAGAAAAGATACTTCATACGTATTGAATATAACTCCTATGGCTACTTCCAAAATAAACTAGGAACCCTGAATTTGTCTGCCACTAGGCAAAGTTTGCAATGAAGTTTTGAATTGCCTCAGGGTTTCTCGGCTAGTTTGTTAAAAAGTGAACCACATTAAAAAACCCCCCCAAAAAGCCCCCCAACTATCCTATTTAGCCAGGGAAGATCAGCTGGCCAAGGGATATAGTTTTTCCTCAAACTGTCTGAAGTTTCTTGTGCTGCTTTTCCTTGAAGATGATGTTAATAAGACTAAGCTGATCACAGTTTTCAAACCCACTTTATTTTGTGCATTTCCAGCTGCAATCCACAATTTGCTCTCAGTGTTGGTAACATCAGATTGTCCAGAGTTATCATTATATGGCCACAAGCAAATGTTTCAAAACCACTTAGGTAAATGGAAAGGATAGTATCTCTTGTATTTCACAGAATCATGGAATACCAGGTCAGATGGGACCTCAACAATCATCTGGTCTAACCTTTCTTGGCAAAAGAATGATCTAGACAAGGTGGCCCAGCACCCGTTGTTTGTTCATGGTTTACTGCACGTGTGTTTTGTGTTAGAGACATAAAAAGCTATGGGAGGACAGCAAAAAGGCAGGCTGCTTTAATTTGGCATGCAAGCAAGCAGCTTACTGCAGCACATGGGGCAGGTGGAAGCCACTGGAGGAAGGGGAGCAATAGAGATCAGAGAGCCTGCAGGCTGGCTGGAGACTCCCGAAAGGAACAGGACACTTGCCTGTACCCAGAAGACTCACAAATTACCGTAGGCTGTCAGGCAAAATGATGCATTCCTTGGGTGTCAGATGGGATCATGCAATCCAGGAAGCTGCTTAAAGCTCCACAATACAAGCAAGAGGAAAAAGTCCTTCCTCATGAGCAGGGAGCAAAGATTTGGTTGTGAATGCTAGGAAAAAAACCCATAACCTGTCTCTGTCAGAAGATCACAGTATCTCTGTCAGCAATTACCTTGCTCTTATCTGTATTTTCATCAAATCAAGCATTAAAGACTAGCTGCCCTTTTGATATGTCAGGCACATTCCCTTCAAGGAAAAGGCGCAGGTGTATCTGCACCAGTAAGATTATCAGTTCCCTGACAGCACAGCTGAGCAATCTCACTCTCATTCACAACATTAAGGGGTTCATATCCTTAACAATAAGTGAGCATTTCCATATCACTTTAAAAAAGGCAGCTTGGGTATTTCTGAGAACATTCCTAGAGATAAAAATAGTGGGGTTTATGGAGGAAATGTGTAACTTTTCTTGTAAAACATGTGAACAAGTCATTGTTGCTATATTGTTAGCTGTTCGCCGCAATGTGGTTTGCTGTCTGCATGACTCAACTGAGAACCTGTGGTGCATTCAGGAATTATACACTACCCTGTTAAATATGCAAGCCTAGTTATTTCTCTCTTTCTCTCTAACAGGATTCTTAAAGCATCTCTATGATATTATAGAAAGATTTAAAAAAAAATGCTCATCCGTGCTAGACTGAAGATTCATTTAACTTTCTCTCCTTTTGTTTCCTTCAGAGTCTTTTTGATTTCATGTTTGGTTTATAAATAAATAAATATATGAATGAATTGGCAGCTGAACAACTCTGAGTTGCTCTGCAACAACAAACTAGCACAGACTGAGAAGGAAGGTACTGATACACAGTCTTAGCAAGAATTCACACTTCAAGAATCTAAGAGGATTTTATGCATGAACCTTAATAAGGCTATTTACAGATGATGAAACTCTCCTGTCAGCATCCCTTTAAAGTTTCTCTGTATAAATATCAACAATCATGCTGGACAATTGGTGAGACGTTAGGAGGCTTACTGCACGCTGTGCTGTGAAGCTATCTAGTTTTAAAGAGCAAATGACTCATTTAATAGATATGGTTCTGTTGAAAGAACATTCTTCAGAGCTTAGTAAGAAGTTTAAACCACATTAACATTAGAAATCAATGAGCCAAAAAAACATGGACTACTGAGGTCGTGGTTAATAAAGAAAGACTTCTATTTTATTTTCATATCCTGTTTTTGGTCTAATCACTTGACCTCATTTTTCAACATGGTCTGGATGTAATTCACCATTCCACACAGAGAGACCAATTCTTTTTCCCAATTCTAATCTCTTCAGTAATTTCATTAAACCTGATTTACACCTCATATTTTCAAAGAAATCAGCCCACAAAGCACAGTCCAATTTAAAATTGCCATTTGGACCTTTTCTAGATACATGATACAGTTTCTGTTGGTTATGTGGCATTAAATACATAGGAATGAGCCCATTGTTTGCTTCCTCCTTTGAATGCATTCCTCCTCCAAGCCCATGTGGACTGGAATCGACAGAAACAAGGTTGCCTCTGGTCTGTATGGAGACTGAAAGCACCCTGAATAAATTTTATATTAATTAGTGCTTATGTTTAAGATCCCCTACCCGTACACAAGCATTTCAGCAAACAGGCTTTGAATTGTTCAAGCACTAAACCACCCCAAAGTTCCTTTCTAAGCAACTTGACAGGAGAAGGCACAAAAAAGAACACGGTAGCATATTTGTACTTTTAACCCTCCCCTCC